>CM056049.1:46021170-46141170 GCA_029574335.1 Rana kukunoris | reverse complement strand
CCAAAAATGTTTTTCCTGTAGTGACCCTTTAAATGAAAATGTCCAAATTGTCAATATTTTGTGTGGTCAGGGCCTTGGCAATCTTCTTATAGCCTAGGCCATCTTTATGTAGAGCAACAATTATTTTTTTCAGATCTTCAGAGAGTTCTTTGCCATGAGGTGCCATGTTTAACTTCCAGTGACCAGTATGAGAGAGCGATAACACCAAATTTAACACACCTGCTCCCCATTCACACCTGAGACCTTGTAACACTAACAAGTCACCTGACATCAGGGAGGGAAAATGGGTACGTGGGCCCAATTTGGACATTTTCACTTAGGGGTGTACTCACTTTTGTTGCCAGCGGTTAAGACATTAAAATGTGTGTTGAGTTATTTTGAGGGGACAGCAAATTTACACCGTTATACAAGCTGTACACTCACTACTTTACATTGTAGCAAAGTGTAATTTCTTCAGTGTTGTCACATGAAAAATAATAAAAAAAACTGTGAGGGGTGTACTCACTTTTGTGAGATGCTGTATTTACACTACTTGCCTTCATGAAGATAGATCCAAAATATAAAATGTTGCCTTTAGCAATCCTTTAACTTATTAAGGACCGCCTACTGTACATTTACGTCGGCAGAATGGCACGGCTGGGCACATCCCAAATATATTTACGTTGGTTCTAGTACCCAGCCATGGGTCACGGGCGCACGCCCGCGGCGCGCTCCCGTGACCCAGTCCGAAGCTCCGTGACCAGGACCGCAGGACCCGATCGCCGCTGGAGTGCGGCGATCGGTCCCCGGAGCTGAAGAACGGGGAGAGCCGTGTGTAAATACGGCTTTCCCGTGCTTCACTGTGGCGGCAGCATCGATCGAGTCATCCCTGTTATAGGGGGACCCCATCGATGACGTCACACCTACAGCCACACCCCCCTACAGTTGTAAACACACACAGGTAACACACAAATCCTACAGCGCCCCCTGTGGTTAACTCCCAAACTGCAGCTGTCATTTTCACAGTAAACAATGCAATTTAAATGCATTTTTTGCAGTGAAAATGACAATTGTCCCAAAAATGTGTCAAAATTGTCCGAAGTGTCCGCCATAATGTCGCAGTCACGAAAAAAAATTGCTGATCGCCGACATTAGTAGTAAAAAAAAAAAAATTATAAAAATGCAATAAAACTATCCCCTATTTTGTAAACGCTATAAATTCTGCGAAAACCAACCGATAAACGCTTATTGCGATTTTTTTTACCAAAAATAGGTAGAAGAATACGTATCGGCCTAAACTGAGGAAAAAAAAGCATTTTATATATATTTTGGGGGGATATTTATTAGAGCAAAAAGTAAAAAATATTGCATTTTTTTCAAAATTGTTGCTCTATTTTTGTTTATAGCGCAAAACATAAAAACCGCAGAGGTGATCAAATACCACCAAAAGAAAGCTCTATTTGTGGGGAAAAAAGGACGGCAATTATGTTTGGGAGCCACGTCGCATGTCCGCGCAATTGTCAGTTAAAGCGACGCAGTGCCAAATCGCAAAAAAGGGCAAGGTCCTTTACCTGCATTTTGGTCCGGGTCTTAAGTGGTTAAAATGTAACAAAGTATTAATGTATACAGAGCTGCATTAATCTTTGTTATTTATATCAGCCAGAAGTTCACCTTGAAAAAAAATGGGTGTAAGGCGAAATAAACGGACAGGATTATTACACAAAGAGAAGTCAAAATATACATGAAAGAAACAAGAAAACACTTACGTGACATAATGGTATCAACATATTGCGGTAAATATGGTGCCCAAAAATCAATCGCGTCTTTGCGTCCAGACTGCCCGATTCGTCGCAGTTCGGCAAGTAACAGAGCCTGCGCAGCTTCCCTCACCTGCAGCCACAACACACAATAAATCACACAATTCAGCAGTTGTACATGATAACAATCTCATGCGACACTTTAACACTCAATACTGTAAATAATTAAATCAGAACGAGACCTAGAACGTGAGTAAGAAATAACTGGCAGACAGAACTCATTGAGGAAGCATCCTAAATCATTATCATTGTCTTCCTTATGAAGTTTTCTTTTTCTAGCTTTTTGGCGTGTTGCTTGGCACTGGTCATATGATCTGCCAATGCAGTGCATTGTGGGGCATTGACGTTCGCAGTATTCCAGGACCGATACCTGCTGGTGTCCATACTCCACTATGGGCTACACTTTTTGAATCCTGCTAGCATTAGTAAATAGATAGGATAATATTATATTTACTGTATTTATTGGCTTATAACACTCACTTTTTTACCCTGAAATTAGAGGGTAAACTGTGCCTGCGTGTTATACGCAGGGGGCTGTGGAAAGTTTTTTTCATGAAACTTCCCTATTAAAGTTAGGGTGCGTGTTATACGCCAATAAATACGGTACTTGTTTTACATTTCTTCAGTTACGTCCTGAATTTTCAGGCCTAGGCCAAAATTTTGTCATACATCCCAGGAGTCTTCAGGAGGAGGGGTTTTATCAGTTAACCACTTAAGCCCCGGACCATTTTGTTGCTAAAGGACCAGGCCCCTTTTTGCGATTCGGCACTGTGTCGATTTAACTGACAATTGCGCGGTCGTGCGACGTGGTTTTCCAAACAAAATTGACGTCCTTTTTTTCCCACAAATAGAGCTTTCGTTTGGTGGTATTTGATCACCTCTGCGGTTTTTCGTTTTTGCACTATAAACAAAAATAGAGCGACAATTTTGAAAAAAAATAAAATATTTTGCACTTTTTGCTATAATAAATACCCCCCAAAAATATCAGAAAATAAATAAAAATAAAATTTTCCTCAGTTTAGACCAATACGTATTCTTCTACATATTTTTGGTAAAAAAAAAAAAAACTATTGATCGGTTTGCGCACAAGTTATAGCGTCTACATAATAGGGGATAGTTTTATGGCATGTTTATTAATATTTTTTTTTTACTAGTAATGGCGGCGATCAGCGATTTTTATCGTGACTGTGACATTATGGCGGACACATCGGACTCTTTTGACACCATTGTCATTTTTACAGCGATCAGTGCTATAAAAATGCACTGATTACTGTGAAAATGACACTGGCAGTGAAGGGATTAACCTGTAGGGGGGGCTGAAGGGGTTAAGTGTGCCCTACTGAGTGATTCTTACTGTGTGGAGACGTGGCTTGGCATGTGATGTCCCTGATCGTCGTTCCCTATCACAGGGAACAGACTATCAGTGACATTCTCACTAGGAAGAATGGGGAAAGGCTTGTTTACACTTACCTCTCCCGCTTTTTCAGCTCTCTGACATAATCGCAAGACACTGGTGGCGATCGGGTCCGCAGGTCCCGCAGGTGCGGTGACGGAGCTCACGACCGTGCAGCTGGCGGCGCCAGTGCGACCCACGGCTGGGCTCTTAAAGGGGACGTACCTGTACGTCTTTTTGCCCAGCCGCGCTGCTCTGCCGCCGCTTACATGCCTGAGGTAAGGGCAGATGCATTCCAGGAAGTAAATGCTACATGAATCATCTGCCCTTACTCAAGATGGCCATGCCCCAAAAGGCTATGAGGGTGTTTTTTTCTGGTTCAAATGTTTTTTTTTTTTTTTTTTTATTCAATAGAGAGCAAAGAACATGGTTACAAAGTTACTTTGTAATAAAAAAAAAACAAAAAAAAAACACACATTCCAAATCTTTCTATTCACCCATTATATATTTATGTAGGCAAACCTATTAGAGCCATTAAATATAGAAGTGTCAATTTATTGTATTAAAGTGTCACTTTCTTTTTGAGTGAAATGTGTCTAATTGCATTGTGAAATGAAGGTTAAAAAAAGCTTTCCGAATTATTACTAAATGCCATGATTAACTCCTGATTCACCCCACATGCCTCCTGTACCCATATATATATATCACACACATACACACACGATATTGCCAAAAGTATTGGGACACCTGCCTTTACACGCACATGGACTTTAATGGCATCCCAGTCTTAGTCCGTAGGGTTCAATATTGAGTTGGCCCTCCCTTTGCAGCTATAACAGCTTCAACTCTTCTGAGAAGGCCGTCCACAAGGTTTAGGAGTGTGTCTATGGGAATGTTTGACCATTCTTCCAGAAGCGCATTTGTGAGGTCAGGCACTGATGTGGACGAGAATGCCTGGCTTCACAGTCTCTGTTCTAATTCATCCCAAAGGTGTTCTACTGGGTTGAGGTCAGGAATCTGGGATGGATGGAACAAATTTGCTCATCCATGTCTTCTCTAGTAGAAAAAGTCCATTCGCCTTGATAAGAGCATTTTTGAATATAAGGTGGCGGATCACTGTGGTGTTACTATTTTTAAATTGTTCACCTTGGGACTGTCACTTGTTTCTGCACATATTAATTTGGGCTTATGTATATTATCAGTTATGTTAATTGTTGTTTATTGCTGGATTAGCACTGCACTTTTAAACCTATATTTCATACCAAGCAAATCGTTCTCTTCGTTCTTCTCAAGACCTCCTGCTCTCTAGCTCCCTCATCACCTCCTCCCATGCTCACCTCCAGGACTTTTCTACAGCCTCTCCAATCCTATGGAACTTCTTACCCCAATCTGTCAGATTGTCTCCTACTCGATAAGCTTTTAGATGATCCTTGAAAACCCTCCTCTTCAGTGAAGCCTATTCTACCCACATTGTCTATTTTCTCCATCAGCTCATCCTCCACAGTTATTACCTTTTGTTTCACTTGACCCTCCCTTCTAGATTTTAAGCTCTAATGAGCAGGGCCCTCTGATCCCTCTATTGATTTGTATTGTAAACTGTACTGTCTTGCCCGCATGTTGTAAAGGGCTGTGCAAACTGTTGGCACTATATAAATCCTGTATAATAATATTTACTGTACAAAAATGTATCCTGTCCACACTCTCTGACCCTCATTTCCACTATAACAGTGAAGGAAAAAATAATTTGATCCCCTGTTAATTTTGCCCACTGACAAAGAAATGATCAGTCTATAATTTTAATTTGCAGGTTTATTTTAACAGTGATAAACAGAACTTAAATATACAGAAAAACACATTTCAAAAACATTATAAATTGATTTGCATTTTATTGAGTGGAATAAGTATTTGACCCCTTCGCAAAACATGACTTAGTACTTTGTGGCAAAATCCCTTGTTGGCAATCACAGAGGTCAGACATTTCTTGTGGTTGGCCCCCAGATTTGCACACATCTCAGGAGGGATTTTGTCCCACTCCTCTTTGCAGATCTTCTCTAAGTCATTAAGGTTTTGGTCTTATCTGACGGCAACACTTTCAACCAGTTCTCATCTGAATCATTCAGATGTTCATTAGAAAACTTTAGATTGGCCTGTACACATGGGCATCCGCAGGTAGAGGCAAGGGGGGTCAAGTGCCCCCCCTGGTATCAGGGATCGGATAGCCACATTCAGCACAGTGTCATCTTTATGGGGGTGCGGGCAGCCAGCGGGTTACACCATTAAGGTGCTGTCAAGCCCCCCTATCGGTGTAGTGTGACAGTGAGCTCCTTTTCCTGCTCAGTCCAGCCGTGAACGCAGAGAAATGCGAGCTGCGGGCTGTCAGGGGTTTCCCTCGCTTGCCTCCCCTTTCTCCTGTCAGGGGGAAGAGATGGCGGCTCTCACCAGGTTCCCCACCCAGCTTAAGTGCCCGCTCCATTCATTCCCCATTGGATATAACTGAGGGTCAATCAAAGGAGACTAGGAGAGGAGCGATTCATGGGACATGTAGTCCTGAAGATTGGCAGAGGAAGGAGGCTACAGCTCGATCAAGAGAGGTTGAGAGCCTGCAGCCTGGAAAAAAGCTGAGGGAGTGAGTGTTACAGGAGAAAGAAGGAGGAG
Organism: Rana kukunoris; assembly: GCA_029574335.1. Taxonomy (NCBI): domain Eukaryota; kingdom Metazoa; phylum Chordata; class Amphibia; order Anura; family Ranidae; genus Rana; species Rana kukunoris. Next base: position 46,135,326 of record CM056049.1, on the reverse strand, counting down.
TGTGCTGGGCGGAAGCCAAAGAGAGAGCCCCGCTGCCCAGTCACCAGTGTTGTAACCCCTGTATATCTTTACTTACCACAGCACTGCAGAGGAGAAAAATACAAAAATCAATCATAACAAAAGCTATCATCGGTTTTATAAGTGGAAAGCAGTATCCTTTTAGATCTTATATATAGAACTCAGGATGCAAAAGCTCAAATATGCAAAAACAACATTTTAACCACTTGCAGACTGCCTAATGAAGATTTACGTCAGCAGAAGAGCACGGGCAGGCAAAGCAACATACATGAACATTGCTTTGAATCTACCGTCTAGCGCCACAAGCCTTATGACCTTGGGACACGAGGACTCGATGTCCGCCGGTGTCCTGCAATCGTGTCACGAAGCAGCAGAACAGGAAGATGCCAACGTAAACAAGGCATTTCCCTGCTCTGCCTAGTGACAGGACAGTGATCTCCTGCTTCCTGTGATTGAGAGCAGCAATCAGTGTCATGACACTTGTAGCCCACCCCACTCACAGTTAGAATCACTCCCCAGGACACACTTAACCCCTTCCTCGCCCCCTAGTGTTTAACCTCTTCCCTGCCAGTGCCATTTACACAGTGATCAGTGCATTTTTATAGCACTGATCGCTGTATAAATGTGAATGGTCCCAAAATTGTGTCAAAAGTGTCCGCAAAATCGCAGTCACAATAAAAAAAAAAAAAACAGATCGCCCCCATTACTAGTAAAATAAAAAATGCCATAAAACTATCCCCTATTTTGTAGACGCTATAATTTTTGCGCAGACCAATTAATTATTATACAGGATTTATATAGCGCCAACAGTTTGCGCAGCGCTTTACATCAGGGAAGACAGTACAGTCACAATACAATTCAATACAGGAGGGATCAGAGGGGCCTACTCGTTGGAGCTTATAATCTAGAAGATGTTGCAAATTAATATACGTGTATTGCAATTTTGTAAAAGAATACATGTAGAATACATGTCGAAGAATACATATCGACCTAAACTCAGCAAAAAAATGTTTTGTTGTATATTGTTTGGGGATATTATAGCAACAAGTAAAAAATATTGCTTTTTTTCAAACATTTTTTTATGCGCAAAAAAAATAAGAAAAAACGCAGAGGTGATCAAATACCACCAAAAGAAAGCTCTATTTGTGGGGGGAAAAGGACGTACATTTTGTTTAGGTGCCACGTCGCACGACCGCACAATTGTCAGTTAAAGCGACGCAGTGCCGAATCACAAAAAAATGGCCCGGTCATTGGGCAGCCAATTCTTCCGGGGCTGAAGCCGTTAATATACACTTTGTGTATCTAAAAATCAGCATTTTATTTAATCAGCCTGTAATAGACTGACCTGTTTAAATATATATAAAAAAGTCACACTTCTCCATAACACCACTTCACGTATTGGCCTTTCGGCAGACAATTCCGGAGATATAACCAAAACTGTCAGTTTTCTCTGCCGAGCACAAAATTACAGCTGCACCTATCTAGGGGAGAAAATGATTTTCAGCAATCTGCTGCAATCGTGAAAATAACGGGAGAGGCAGGGAAAAAAAAAAGACAACCAGATTGTGGATGTTCTCAATGAACCAATTAAAAATGATTTGTTTTGTACTGAAGAAGAACATCATTTTGTTTTGGCACATGGCGATGTTCCCACAAGATAGCGAGGACTTGATTTCCAATTAAGCTATCAAGTGGCGTGGATTCCATCTGTCAGATACTTGTCTATGGCTTTGGATCAGCAGGCAGGCAGTTTTATTTTTCCCGTCATGGCTGCAAAGGTGTGATGTACGGGCTATCAGCTTGTTTATTAGGTAATGGTACACCAGTTATGGGTTAAAGTTAAGTAGACCGTCATTAATATACCTAAATTAATGTGTATAAATAAAGCCGAACTCCGGGCAAAACAGGCCCGGATTCACAAAGCACTTACACCGACGTATCTCGAGACTCGCCGCGTAAGTGTATATATGCGCCATCATATCTGTGCGCCGTGCCCACAGAACTAAGATACGGCTAAAAACTGACTTCATCCGACCGACGTAACTTGCCTACGCCGGCGTAGAGTGGGCGCATTGTTACACTGGACGCATTTGGTACTCCCATTGATTTTCGATGCAAATATTCAAATGAGGGAGATACACCGATTCACAAACGATTCATTTACTACTAATGGCGGCGCTCAGCGATTTTTTGTGACTGCGGCATTATGGCGGACACATCGGACAATTTTGACAAATTTTTGGGACTGTTGTCATTTTCACAGCAAAAATTGCTATAAAAATGCATTGATTACTGTGAAAATTACAATTGCAGTTTAGGAGTTAACCACTAGGGGGCAGGCAGTAGGGGTTATGTGTGACCTAATATGTGTTTTTAACTGTAGGGGGGTGGGGCTGGACGTGTGACATCACTGATCGCCTCCCCCTATATCAGGGAACAGACGATCAGTGACACTGCCACTGTGAAGAACGGGGAAGGTGTGTTTTCACACACCTCTCCCGGTTCTTCAGCTCCTGTGACCGATCACGGGGGACACTGGCGGCAATCTTGTCCGCGGCTCCCGCGGCCACGGAGCATCGGCTGGGCATTTAAAGGGGACGTACAGGTACGCGACTGTGCCCAGCTGTGCTATTCTGCCGACGTAAATGTGCAGGAGGCGGTCCTTAAGTGGTAAAGCGTCACCTATGGAGATTTTTAAGTACCATAGTTTGTCGCTATTCCATGAGTGGTTACAATTTTAAAGTGTGACATGTTAGGTATCCATTTACTCGGCGTAACATCATCTTTACATTTTACAAAAAAGAATTGGGGTATAGATTGCGTTTCAAAAACAAATTGCATTTGCAAAACCACTGCACAAATACCATGCGATATAAAAAATTGTGATTGCCATTTTATTGCCTAGGGTGTCTGCTAAAGAAAACAAAATGATAATGTTTTATAGCAAAAAATACTGATTTAAATTTGTAAACAAAATGTGCCGGAAAAAGTCAGGTCTTAAAGTGGTTAAAGTGGTACTGAAATCTGAGTTATTTTTCTTTAAAAATAACCAAACATGTTATACTTACCTGCCCTGTGCAGTGATATTGTAGAAAGCAGCCCAGATCCTCCTCTTCTCAGGTCCCCTGCTGGCGCTCCTGGCCCCCTCCCTCCTGGTGAGTGCCCCCACAGCAAGCAGCTTACTATGGGGGCACCCAAGCCGAGCTCCTGCATGTCCATTCAGATATGCAGCTGTGGTTCGGCTTCACCACCTCTCTCTCCTCATTGGTTCACTGCTTGAAAGCAGCGTGAGCCAATGGCGATGTGCTGCTGCCTCAGTCACTGAGAAGGGAGAGACCCAGACAGCCGAGACTATCCTGCAACATCGCTGGATCGAGATTGGCTCAGGTAAGTATTAGAGGGGCTGCTGCACAGAATTCATAGAATGCATGAAGTTAATGTAGCGCCCTGCTCTCAATGACTATTCTATTCTATTCTGAATTTAGAGGGTGTCTGAGCCAATAGTGGGCTCAGACTTTGTTTCATTTCATTAAATTAGCCTCTGTTCTGGCTATGGTTGTGTTTAATAGGATTTCCCACTGTTGCCTGTAGGTGGTGTTACCACCTCGGGCCAATGATGGAACACAAGCAAACCATGGTGTATTGGGTGACCCTTTTCGGCAGCAGCCCAGTGGGAATGGTGCCTCGCTGTGCATGCTGGGAAGGGGTACTTAAGGGGCAGATGCCGTTTTTTGGGGTCCTTTGCCTTATGGCCCTCCAGGCGCAAGGTATATGTGTGTGATTCCAGCCCCGGGAATTACGTTAGTCCGAGGCTGCATTTCTATTGAGTAGGCCCAGCTATGTTGGCTGGGGCCTATGATTCAAAAGGAGATCCCAAGCTGTCCATCCAAGTGAGGGAAGCATTTAACGAAGGAAACCGGGGGAGAACATGCCCTGGAGGAGACCAAGCAAAGCAAACCAATATCTCGGGATAGGCCTAATGACTCCGTTATACAGGGATCCACAGCTCTACTTGTCTTACAGTGTGCCGGATCGGCTTAAAGGCTCTTTACTGTAAGGCTGGAAGTTCAAGACTTAAATCCTGTGGCAGAGGATTCCTGGCTATCCAGGATCATTCTCAGACGGTCTGTGGCAGAGACTGTTCCTCATACTGGTTCATGCATCATTTCGGCTGCTAGGCCATGTGAGGGGGATCAATCTGGGTGAGCAATACCCACTCAAGAGGGAGTGGTGAATGACTGATTGGAACTTTAGATATTTTTGTGCATTCTGTACCGCTAACCTGAACCTTTCCCTTCTCCTTCTCTCTATACTCTCCACTTTCTTCACATGCAGCATAAATAAAACCTAACAGTTGAAGGTTTTACATCTTGTGTGGACATTGTAATTCCTATAGACTTTCTTCCCCTGACAACAAACTTAGAGGTAACATGCAAAACCCAAAGCTAAACCAGCAGCTCCTACGGGGGTAGTGCTACAATAAAAAAATAAAAAAACTTTAAGCACATCCTCTGCACTTCTTTATCTAAGAAATTTAAACAAACTATAGTTTCCCTTTAAAAAGGAAATCCTAAACTTTTTAAACAAATCTTTCAAAGTTACAAAAGAGTAGTGAAATACTTAATGTCCAGTTTTCATAGATGACCTATGACCATCACCAAGCCTTGCCATAAAAGTGACTTTATCTACCAGAGATGTCTGTTAGCACAACACAAGCTCATCTAAGGAAGTTCAATTTGGCAAGTCAGCCGGTATTGACTTGCAATGAGTGAATTATGTCTTAAAGAATGGAGGAGAGAGCTGTGCTCTGCAGTAATCTAGGAGGACGTGGACTTTAATTAAAGTTTTTGTACTTTTAACAAGAGCAATTAGGTTGATGTATGTAGCAAGGCATAAAAAAAATCTAAGAGAGTCTCAGGCATTCTCCAGGCTTTGGGCCTTTTGTAAAACTGCCAGCTTCAGCATTCTACCCACTGAGCAGGCCTTTCCCGAAGTACCAAGAGGTCGTTGGAACAATCCTTCATTAAAAGAAACCTGTACTGAGAGAAAAAGGGCACCGGGGCTGTCCTTTTTCTTCTGAAAATGCGGCTTGCCTGGCTGTCTTCAGCCAAACCCCTTTCTACGTCCACATCCAGACCAGACAAGCAGTAAGCAAAGGCAGGGTGTAGTCACAACTCAAAACTTGTTCCAGGTCAATGACTTGAAGCTAACATTTTATTAAGCTGGGCTCAGCAATGGCAGGAAGAACTGCTGTTCAAAATTATACTGTCCCCTTTCATATTGTAAAGCACAGTATAAACTGTTAGCACTATAAAGATTCTTTATAAAAATAATAATAATAATAATACATAAAAATAAATTGTTTTAGTTTTGGTAATAAAATTTTGCAAGTAGTTTTTCGCTTTCATTAATGTACGCTAATGAGGCGGCACTAATAATCAGGACACGTATGATGAGTACCTTGATTATCAATGTAGATGTTCTCTTAGTGCGAAACCAGCCTAAGCAGCAATCGACAGAGGCATTTTTCAGGTATTTTAGCGCTAAAAACAGCCTCTAAATAATGCCTGAAAACCTCCTGCCTTTCATTTCAGTTGACTTTTCACACCGGGAGGTTTGCGCTTGCGGGACGTTAGCAAGCAGCATCTTTGGGATGGTTTGAATGGACAAGGCTTTCAATAGCGCCCTTCTTCGGCTGATAGCGGGGCTTTAAAGCTCCCTGCTAGTGCCTGAAAAGCACCGCTAAAACGAGTGGTGCTTTAGCGCTAACGCTCAGCGGCCCAAGTGTGAAAGTAGCCCAACTGGCTGTCAGTGTGAGGAGAGGACTGCCAATAACTGGCAAAACCTGTTTACACTGTGATCAGCTGTTTGGACACTGCTGATCGCATAGTAAAGAGCCACTGTAATTTTGTTCCTTACCCCGATCTGTGATGCTATCTGGGTGCTATAGAAATGAGGGACATGTGGTCCAGAGAGGTAAAATATGCCTATTCTGTGCTGCAGTAAGGACAGTGCATGATGGGATATGAAGATTCCTGGATGGTCAGGGTTCAATTTTAACCGCTTGCCGACCAGCGCACAATGATATACGTCGACACAATGGCACGGGCAGGCAAATGGGCATACCTGTACGACCCTTTTTTGGCACGCGATTGCGGTTCGGCAAAGGCAGAACAGGGGTATGCCTTTAAACAAGGCATTCCCCTGTTCTGCCTAGTGACACGTCAGTGATCTACTGTTCCTTGTGAACAGTGATCAGTGATGTATCACTGGTAGCTCCTCCCCCTAACAGTTATAATCACTTATAATCACTCCCTAGGACACACTTAATCCCTTCAGTGCCACCTAGTAGTTAACCCCTTCACTGCCAGTGTAATTTTCACAGTAATCAATGCATTTTTATAGCACTAATCGCTGTAAAAATGACAATGGTCCCAAAAATGCGTCCAAAGTGTCCGATGTGTCCGCCATAAAGTCGCAGACACACTAAAAATGCCATAAAACTATCCTGTTTTGTAAACACTATGGGCCAGATCTACAAAGATGGGACGCCCGCGCGGCGTATCCCATTTACACTACGCCGATGTAAGTCCGGCGTATCTTGTTTTCTGGATAGAAAACAATGACACGCCGGCCGGAAATTCGAATTACGCCGGTGTATCTATAGATACACCGGCGTAATTCCTTTGTGGATCTGGCCCTATAACTTTTGCGCAAACCAATCAATATACGCTTATTGCAATTTTTTTACCAAAAATATGTAAAAGAATACATATTGGCCTAAACTTAGAAACTTAAAAAAAAATGGGGATATTTATTATAGCGAAAAGTACAAAATATTGTTTTTTTTTTCAAAATTGTCGCTCTATTTTTGTTTATAGCGCAAAAAATAAAAAATTACAGGAGGTGATCAAATACCACCAAAAGAAAGCTCTATTTGTAGGGAAAAAAAGACGTCAAATTTGTTTGGGAGCCACGTTGCACGACCAGGCAATTGTCAGTTAAAGCGATGCAGTGCCGAATCGCAAAAAGTGCTCTGGTCTTTGTCCAGCCAAATGGTCCGGGGCTTAAGTGGTTAAACAGAGAGGTGCAGACTGAATCTGGACATACAGTACACTTTCATACAGACACATTCCTCCACAGTGGACTACACACGTCCCTGGCTGGACAAGCATACGAGAGAGCAGAGCCTGATAACATTTGCTGGAAGAGCAGGAGGCACAATGTGCGGATGCTACTATCCGTTATAAGGATTCCTGTAGCTGAGAGAAGTGAAAGGCAACATTATAGCCACACAAGGGCACTAAAAGAGCTAGTCTTACCTCCAGACATCTGTCCTGCCACCTCCGTGCCAGCATCTCAAGAAGTGGTGGTCTAAACTGGTCCAGGCCTAAGAGATCAGGCAGCATGACACAATGCATGGCAGCCAACTGGCTCCAACCTGAAAAAACACAAAAAAAACAAGAGAATTATAAAATGTCTTAAAGTATACCAAAAGACAAACATTTTGGTTTTTGATTGTCAAGAAAAGGGTCAACAACCCTGTCTTTACTTTTGCTGCCTATATCCTCAATGGCCATTTGTCTTGCTGACCCCTGTCCCCATGACAAAGTACAGGCAAACCCAAAATTCTGCGCTGTCACTGGAACAGTATTTAAGTTGTCATGAGAACAATAATATAAAGAGGGTGTCTTCCAATGAAATCTTTGAATGGAGGGCAGACCTATCAATCATCCGCCTGACCCCCATACTTATACAGTATCCTGTTTTATTCATAGAAGCTGTAGTACGGTGTCTATGAATACAGCAGTTGGGCAGAAAAGCCAAGCATAGGTGGGCTCTCTTGATGAGAGCCTTGACAGCCCTTTAGTTGTATTAAAGAGGAGTTCCACCCAAATTTGGAACTTCCTCTTATCCCACTCCACACCCCCTTACATGCCACATTTGGCATGTAATTTTTTTGGGGGGGGAGTGGGGGCTTCAGTAGGAGTGGGACTTCCTGTCCCACTTCCTGCTTCCGCCGAGGGGCTGAATAGGCGAGAGGCGTAATCGCCTTTTTTCAGCCCCTCCCTGGAGGCGATGGCCTAGGACACTGACAGGTCCTAGGCAATCGCCTCTCCAATCAGCGGCGAGCCGCGCATGCGCAGTGCGGCTCGCGCATGCGCAGTGGGTGCCCGGCCGTGAAGCCGAAGGCTGTCACGGCTGGGTGCCCACAGTCGGGATGGAGACGCCGGCCGGGGAGGGGGGGAGAGGAGCGGAGCCCCGGTCGGCGCGTCGCTGGAACGCAGGAGCAGGTAAGTCAGTGTTTATTAAAAGCCAGCAGCTACACTTTTTGTAGCTGCTGACTTTTAATAAACACATTTTTGGGCTGGAACACCCCTTTAAGCCCTGCCACACCAGAAGATTATGACTGCAGGGGTGGGGGATAGAGAGCAAGACGGAGATCAATTTTTACTAACAGAAGAGGAATCAGCACAAGGGAGACGTCCTACTGATATTAAGTTATGTCCCTCGTGACCATTTTTCTGCTTGTGATCTTGGCTGCACCAGGGACTCAATAACGTGTGATGATTACGAAGCGATGCTCATTAACACACCTATAGCATTTATTATGTGTTTGTGATGTGTTTTCGTTGTGTTTATGAAGCACTGCAAAAGAAAGCTTCAAGAATGCTCAATAAATGCCCATGAATGTGTTGCTTTTCTATTGGAAAGTGCTTAAAGATGAGCTTCAGTTTCCAATAATAACTTAAAAACATATAAAAACAAAAATTGGACCCCTTAAAAGTTGCTGCATCTACTTTGGCAACTGTTGTAGTCAGAAGACGATCAAACTTTATCTAGAGGAAGTAAAAGTCGTAACAAGGAAGAAAAACTCCACCCAACTTTTTGGAAGAAGCCATTACTATTGTGGAGGCGGCCCCCGGTATACATCCTTGTTCTCATGCAGCTGGCTACCCAGCACACACTTACTGTGTGGCATGCATTGTTGAGAACAGGTCCCCATAACAATGTTCTGGAAGTTCTCGCCCTGTTAAGGGATCCCGATATCAACAGGGAAACCCCCCGGGTATTCTATAATGGAAGCACCTCATTCTGGCACTTAACTCTGTCTGTAATCGCATCATTTCCGCTTTGGAATGAATGATGCAAGAAGCGGAGGATGACTCTTGAAATAAAAAAGGTACTTTTAAATAAAATACACTAAAAGGCAATATCCAAACAGTAAGTGCAGAGGTATCAGCAATTTATTGGGGCAAAGTTGCTCAAGAGGGTGAAGCAACTGATGAGAAAATGAGCCACTTTAAAGTGTGGTTAGGTTGTGGTGTGATGGACATTTTTGTGAATTCTCTACAAGATGGATTCATTAACCACTTAAGGACCGCCTACTGCACATTTACGTCGGCAGAATGGCACGGCTGGGCACATCAACGTATATATACGTTGATTTTAGTACCCAGCCGTGGGTCGCGGGCACGCGCCCGCGACCCGGTCCGAAGCTCCAGGACCGGGACCGCGGGATTCGCGGACCCGATCGCCGCTGGAGTGCGGCGATCCGTCCCTGGAGCGGAAGAACGGGGAGAGCCGCGTGTACACACGGCTTCCCCGTGCTTCTCTGTGGCCGTAGCATCGATCGAGTCATCCCTGTAATAGGGGGACGTGATCGATGACGTCACACCTACAGCCACACCCCCCTACAGTTGTAAACACACACATTAGGTCACACATCCCCTACAGCGCCACCTGTGGTTAACTCCCAAACTGCAACTGTCATTTCCACAGTAAACAATGCAATTTAAATGCATTTTTTGCTGTGAAAATGACAATTGTCCCAAAAATGTGTCAAAATTGTCCGAAGTGTCCGCCATATTGTCGCAGTCACGAAAAAAATCGCTGATCGTCGCTATTAGTAGTAAAAAAAAAATAATTAATAAAAATGCAATAAAACTATCCCTTATTTTGTAAGCGCTATAAATTTTGCGAAATTTAACCGATAAACGCTTATTGCGATTTTTTTTACCAAAAATACGTAGAAGAATACGTATCGGCCTAAACTGAGGAAAAAAAAAGTTTTTTTATATATTTTTGGGGGATATTTATTATAGCAAAAAGTAAAAAATATTGCATTTTTTTTTAAATTGTCGCTCTATTTTTGTTTATAGCGCAAAAAATAAAAACCGCAGAGGTGATCAAATACCACCAAAAGAAAGCTCTATTTGTGGGGGAAAAAGGACGCCAATTTTGTTTGGGAGCCACGTCGCACGACCGCGCAATTGTCAGTTAAAACGACGCAGTGCCGAATCACAAAAAGGGGCAAGGTCCTTTACCTGCATTTTGGTCCGGGTCTTAAGTGGTTAACTTTGATCTCTTTGACACTTGGCTTTGTCCAGCTCAACTCTGCTGACACAGAAAGCTTTGTCGCTGGCAATGCTCAATTCCTCTGCTCCTACCTGGCACTGGCAGTATTGCTGGTTGGCTTGATGCTTTTGCCTGCACACCGAAGCAAATGGTATTACCACATGGCTGCGCAGTACAAACAGGAAGTGACTGGAGCTGCTTTGTCCTAGTTCTCTGATATTTCTCAGGGCATTCTGGGATACAGGAACCTCCACTGCCTCTCCCCCAGTGCCTAAATAACACTTTATAAATTATTCACGAATGGGCCATAAATGCTATAGGTGCTGTTAAGGTGAGGTCAGACAGCATTACCATTGAAATGAATAGAGGCGTCTGATAAGCGTTGATGCCGCATGAAAGCGTTTTTCATAATTCATAATTTGTACCACAACACAATACCACCACTCCAGTGTGATCAGCACTGTGTGGTTCCATTGTAATATTCATGGCAGGCGTGAAGGAGAGGTTGTGGGGTTTTAGAAATGTTGCACAAATGTCACATAAACACAGGGTAATGATGCACATGTGAACGAGCCCTTGGGCTTTAAGAGCAAGAGAATGTCATCAACACACCAGGGATATTATGTTCTTTGGGGTTTTTCTCTTTATTTTCATCCTGTTGTTTATTTTCCTTTTTTTCCCTATTTTCCCCCCTTTTTTTTTCCCTTTCTTATTCCTGTCTTTTTCTTTCGTCTTGGGTCTTCCACTAATCAGATTTCAGAGCCTGTATCTTTCCGCTCTAGCAGCCGGCCAGTGATTTCACCACACACCCTTTTACATGAGAATCCTACCCAGTTTTCCATCCGGTGCCATATGTTGTCCGTGGCACATGCAGAAAGAATATAGTCCAACATACGCCTCCCCTGAGGCTGAGCTTAAGCCAGCGCTGGCACCAACGTCATGTGTTTCCGTAATGCAAGCGTACTGACATTTATAGATTTCAAGTTGCATGCGCGCAGTGGGACATCCCATTGGAGCCCTCGGACATGCCAACTCTAGTGCTTAGCATCCACTATAAACCAATAAGTCCCACCCAGCTGAAGTGTTTACTAGCGATTTACGGGACACCCCCTCTGCACACTAAATATTGTTTTTCAAGATAGCATGTGGCTATTATGTTGCGACAGACCCTGTGCCTTTTCTGAAAACTCTTTTATTATTCCTGTATGTACATAGGATTTTGGTTCTATGAATACATTTTTTGAAAGTTTATGTAAATGGCGGGAATATGACATTATGGCATCAGGGTCGGGGCTGAGGTTTATTCTTGCTGACTGATTGATGGATGGCTCTTTAAATATTTTCTGTTCTGTATCACACTTTGTCACATACCTGATAAAGGGTTCTGTGTGGCTCTGCTGCAACGATGTGATCGCCGAATAAAGCTTTGGACTCACTGTGGAGATCCTTGGTGTTCTGGTGAACTTCTCTTGCTCTGAATAGACATGGTTTAAGCCAGTGGTCGCTTCAGCACCAACCTATATGCACAGCCATTTCTACAGGAATGTGTGCATTGGCAATAGTGTGTTGGAATCTTAGGCTTTAAGATACACATTTCTTTAGCAAACTAAATGTCACTGAGCTAGGGATTAAATCTACTCTACAGGGAGTGCAAAATTATTAGGCAAGTTGTATTTTTGAGGATTAATTTTATTATTGAACAACAACCATGTTCTCAATGAACCCAAAAAACTCATTAATATCAAAGCTGAATATTTTTGGAAGTAGTTTTTAGTTTGTTTTTAGTTTTAGCTATTTTAGGGGGATATCTGTGTGTGCAGGTGACTATTACTGTGCATAATTATTAGGCAACTTAACAAAAAACAAATATATACCCATTTCAATTATTTATTTTTACCAGTGAAACCAATATAACATCTCAACATTCACAAATATACATTTCTGACATTCAAAAACAAAACAAAAACAAATCAGTGACCAATATAGCCACCTTTCTTTGCAAGGACACTCAAAAGCCTGCCATCCATGGATTCTGTCAGTGTTTTGATCTGTTCACCATCAACATTGCGTGCAGCAGCAACCACAGCCTCCCAGACACTGTTCAGAGAGGTGTACTGTTTTCCCTCCTTGTAAATCTCACATTTGATGATGGACCACAGATTCTCAATGGGGTTCAGATCAGGTGAACAAGGAGGCCATGTCATTAGTTTTTCTTCTTTTATACCCTTTGTCAGCCACGCTGTGGAGTACTTGGACGCGTGTGATGGAGCATTGTCCTGCATGAAAATCATGTTTTTCTTGAAGGATGCAGACTTCTTCCTGTACCACTGCTTGAAGAAGGTGTCTTCCAGAAACTGGCAGTAGGACTGGGAGTTGAGCTCGACTCCATCCTCAACCCGAAAAGGCCCCACAAGCTCATCTTTGATGATACCAGCCCAAACCAGTACTCCACCTCCACCTTGCTGGCGTCTGAGTCGGACTGGAGCTCTCTGCCCTTTACCAATCCAGCCACGGGCCCATCCATCTGGCCCATCAAGACTCACTCTCATTTCATCAGTCCATAAAACCTTAGAAAAATCAGTCTTGAGATATTTCTTGGCCCAATCTTGACGTTTCAGCTTGTGTGTTTTGTTCAGTGGTGGTCGTCTTTCAGCCTTTCTTACCTTGGCCATGTCTCTGAGTATTGCACACCTTGTGCTTTTGGGCACTCCAGTGATGTTGCAGCTCTGAAATATGGCCAAACTGGTGGCAAGTGGCATCTTGGCAGCTGCACGCTTGACTTTTCTCAGTTCATGGGCAGTTATTTTGCGCCTCTTGCGACCCTGTTGACTATTTTGAATGAAACGCTTGATTGTTCGATGATCACGCTTCAGAAGCTTTGCAATTTTAAGAGTGCTGCATCCCTCTGCAAGATATCTCACTATTTTTGACTTTTCTGAGCCTGTCAAGTCCTTCTTTTGACCCATTTTGCCAAAGGAAAGGAAGTTGCCTAATAATTATGCACACCTGATATAGGGTGTTGATGTCATTAGACCACACCCCTTCTCATTACAGAGATGCACATCACCTAATATGCTTAATTGGTAGTAGGCTTTCGAGCCTATACAGCTTGGAGTAAGACAACATGCATAAAGAGGATGATGTGGTCAAAATACTCATTTGCCTAATAATTCTGCACTCCCTGTAATGCCACGTATACACGACCGTTTTTCATGACGAGAAAAATGCCATTTTTTTTCAACTGGTCGTGAAAAACCGGTCGTGTGTAGGCTAAAGAGCATTTTTCTCGACGAGAAAACCGGGCATTAAAAATGTAGAACCTGCTCTATTTTTTTCTCGTCGTCGTTTTTCTCATCGTGAAAAACGATTGTGTGTATGCTTTAACGAGGGGAGGGGGGGGGGGTACAAGCATGCTCAGAAGCAAGTTATGAGATGGGAAATTTGCATAATCAGCCCAAAGAGTGGCGCCATTTAAATGGAACTTCCCCTTTATAGTGCCGTCGTACGTGTTGTACGTTACCGCGCTTTGCTCAAGCATTTTTTATCACGATCATGTATGCAAGGCAGGCTTGAGAGGAATCACGTCGAGAAAAACAGTTTTTTACCATGAGATGAAAAACGGTCGTGTGTAGGCGGCATCAGTTTTGGAAGGTGGCCTTTACCTGATCTACCAATTACATCTATAAAAGACATGCAAGCTATTAGAGGAAAAAGTTTGAGGGACATGCATGATCAAACCTATATTGGTGTTACAGTAGCATAGCTGTCAGGGGGGCTACTCATTTCAGTAAGGGCTCCAGCAAAGACCCAAAAAAGGTCTTTCATTTTAGCAGCTACACATAGGATAAAAAAAATTGCTGCAGGGCCTACAAAAGCTATAGTACTGCTGGATTAGTGACACTTGGGTTATGATCCATGGCAGATGCAAACAATCCAGTAAACGTAAAATGTCCTTATAGTCTTCCCTTTGTGGTGTTGTGCTGCATACATAAAAGGAATATTAAATTCAGCCCTCCTGGGCATCAGTCAACAATACAATGTTATCTTCTTCAATGAAAACGTGCATGGGGATATTACAGAACATTCAAAAAAATAAAGAACACGTCATATGTATTTCAGGCAGAAAGGATTACTTCTCTCTACACAAGGATAGCAAAACCCCACATATGAAAACACAATTCAGCGAAATGGTAAGAAACAAGAGCAAGCCTCCCTCAAATACCACTTCCCATGGGATAGACTATGGAATCTATACATCTTCACAGTGTAAAGACTACAGAACAGCATTTCATGTGAAATCAATGGATCCCTCTGCTCGAGGTTTTATGCCAGCTATCACCCGCAAAGGTAGTATTTTCCCATGATACCAGAACCGTGGATCATATCTTGCGTGAAGGCCGGATTCTCCGCCTTTGATCTGGGAACATCGCACAGGATGAGCAAAGCAATCTTCAGATATGGTCTGCTTGTGTTTAGTATTGGGAGCTGCCCACGTAGCAAAATCTATGTCGTCTCTGCGGGTATTCCTAACCTACGTTTCAAAAAGTACATTGGATAAACAGAGATAGCGGAGGGTCAACAAAAGCTCTTAATTGATTCAGGAGAATCTAATTAAGTATTTGAAATGTAACTCCTGCATCCTTAGGAGTAGAAGGAAGGGGAAAAAAAGCACACCGCTAAGCACTGTGTGTAATTAGATGTGGTTGTTAGTAAAAACGAGTAACAGCTAAATACATAGACAGATATAGAGCAATGATCTCCAAACTGTGGCCCAGGGGCCGAATATGTCCCTTTGCTTGCCTTCATCTGGCTCTTGGGGCACAATTCCACAACTGACAGCAATGATGGAGCACCATTCCCCTAATGACACCATCAGTGGGCCACTTTTCTTCCCATTGATACCAACAAAGGGACACTATTTCTCCCATTAAAATGATGGGGCACCGATACCAGAGCATTGTCTACTCTCACTAGCCACAGTCTCGCCCCCCTAAAGCTTGAAAGACAGTAAACTGGCCCTTTGCTTAAAAAGTTTGGAGAACCCTGCTATAGACGATCTGTTTTTTGTTTGGTTCAATATGTTTGTTTAGAAAATGAGCACAAAAATGCAAGTAAGCATAGGAATCGCCCACGCAGGGGATAAATCATGGTTAATTATAACAACTAGCGCTAGAACATAATCTAATGTCAATTAGGATAAAGGGATTTTGAAACATGATGATGATAAAACATCAAAAATGCCATGTCCCAGAGGCATATCATAATCATAAGCTGCACGGGTCCTGCTTAGACATGATGTCGGATCAACTTTTGGCTCTTCTGGGAGAAGTCGCCGCTCGGCACGCTCCACCCTCCTCCTCTGTGCTGAATGGGACTGCACGTCATGCATCCCAGGAGGCACCGCGTCATTCACCTTGGTGAATTCTGAAAACCAAGGGGCGGCCGAGCCTTTGATGGTAAAAAAAAAACAAAACACGTGGTATCGGTTTTGCAGAGGGGGAGCAGATTGGAGAGGAGGGTGAAGGTTCACTTTAAAGTGGTAGTAAAGTCATATTTAAAACTTGTACATACAGGTATGCCTATAATAAGGCTTACCTGTAGGTACAGTGAATATCTCCTAAACTTGCAGTGTTTAGGAGACATTCACGCTTGATGCAGCCGGTGACGTCACCAGTGCATGTGCTCTGAAGGCCTGACATACCTTGCTGGACAATCAGAGTGCTGTGCCAAGGGCTCCTGCACATACAGCGTGAGCCCACGAACGTGGAAGGAAGACCAGGGGAAGATGGAAGCCCTGTCAGCAGTGACAGCGCACTGCTGGAGCACTTTGTTCTAAGGTAAGTATGTTATAATGTGCTAGTATGCAATATTTTTAAATGTGGTGGTTTACTACCGCTTTAACAGCATGTTTCTTGTCAGCTCATTTGCATACAGCACGGCTGACTGGCTCCCAGTACTGTCCTTCTCTTTACATCGAAAGGTTGCATAGGAGGTTGCAATAGGTAATAAAAAGTCAGGTACTTGGTTTAGCCAGCTTGGAGTCAGAGGAACATTTCAGCCAGCCATGTCTCCACTACAAGACCCTTTACAGCTGCAGAGAGGAAGGATCTAGGTGTCTACGTGATCAAGCAGAATGAGCAGCTTTACCGAAAGGTTCACTTTTTGATTCAGACCATATTATAGGGTTAACTTGGAGCAGAAGGGGAACTTTTAAAGCTCACGAGCACAAAAAGGAGAAAGAAAACACTTTTTGTAAGAACTCATTGGGGGAAGATTTACTAAAAATTGTGCACACAGAATCTGGTGCAGCTGTGCATAGTAACCAATCGGCTTCTATGTTTAAGGCCGTATTCACACTGCTCCGACATTGAAGTTGGTCTACTTTCGATTCGACTTTGCCATGCGACTTCATTGAATGGGATCAGACTTTAATCTCACCATGCCAGGCCCTTGGAGTCTGGTATGAATCTTGAGGAAAGAACCCCACAGCAAACTTTGGTCTGGTAGTGATTTTGAGGGGAAACCCCATACCACAAAAAAAAAAAAAAAAAGAATGGCATTGGGTCGCCCCCAAAATCTTTACCAGATTCTTAAAAATGTCCCCCATCGTAGCTCCAAGGTGTCTTCTTTCTCCGGTGATGTCTTCTCCCTCTGGTTCTTCTCCCTCCGGGAGGTACACTTTAACTGTCAGTTTTAACAGTGCCTGGGCATGGCCTGGTTTATTTGTGTAGTAGGACTGCTCCGATTCATGCCTACCGGCAGGTTCGCTTCAGTGTAAGCAAATACAGTGAAAGAGCCCAGAACTATACATAAATCATTGACCAGAAAACCAGGGATCACTGAAATATGGTTGGCAGGGGTGATGATGTAAATGTTCCTGGGAACATTTGTTTAGGACTGGTTCACACATATGCAGTTTGCTTTTGAACCGCTTCTGCAGTGCTTTTTGTGTTGCATTCCTGTACATGTATTTTTGATATGTTTGGCCTTCGTTTCTTGCCGCCATTCTTAGAACACGTATTTTTTGTCAATGAATACAAGGTGATCTCTAATTCAATGAGGCAGAGAGGAGGGGCAGTGAAGTCAACTCCACCTTGTCCAATAAGAGAAGTCCTTTATTGAAAGTGATACAAGGCGTCCTTTATAATGGCAGCAGTGCTGAGCGAGCAACCCTCTGTGGGCAATGTGCAGAGGGAAAGCTGCTCGCACAGAACCTGAGCAGGATCCTGAAGATTGCAGCAATCACCATAGTAGCACCAACTACTACAGCAAGTGCCTGCTTCCCCAGCATACCCTCAGGCATAAGTTATGCGTACTTCCAATGTGCCAAGCTGGACCAATGTAAGTACTGAATTTAAATATTTGTGTTTAGCTTTAAATATAAAATGTACATGCATAATATTTATCTGACTAGAACGATTAAAAAAAAAAGTCCTAAACACAAAATAATGGAAATATAGGGAAAACTTCTGTCAACCTTTTACTGTTGTAGCCGTCACTAACTAGGAGATTTTACCCCACTCAGACAGAGCAAGTAGTAAATATTATATCCCTACTTTCAATTTATTTAATAGGTGTTTGTCAGAAAAGAAAGTGCAATTCCCTAGGGCAGCAATAAAAACAATTAGTAGTAAAATGTAGAAGGTTTAGAAGCTTTGTATGTACTTCATTGCTGTCTGTGTCCCCATCGGGTAGACAGGTGTCAGACAGGGCAGGAAGAGAGGATATCTCCTAAACATTGACACAGACAGCATTTAAAAACTGCCAACAAATGTTACCTGGTGGCTACAAAAGTCACAAGACAGACATGACAGGTCACATATATCATATAGTCAAAGGTTTGTGGACACCTGTCCTTTATAGCTACACTATAAGACCAACGGTTTGTGGACTACCCACATCATTGAGTTTTCAAGTGAAGGGTACCGTTTCTGCTATAGCATAAAAAAAAAACATTTAGACAGTGTGTGTCAATAACAGTTTAGGGAAGGTCATTTGGTGTTTCAGCATGCCTGTGTACAAAGCCAGTTTCATAAAGACATGGTCTGACCAGTTTGGTTTGGAGGAACTCAAAAGGCCTGCATAGATGCGGGCCCTGTGCATGCTCATGGATGGCAAACCTGGCATTTTCATCAGACATCAGTACCTGACCACAACACGTGGATCACATGCCAGATCGTCTCTTCAGACTTCAGCACCTGACCTCACAAATGCTTGTTTGCCTGAATGCACACTAATTCCCAGAGACACTGTGGTCAATTTCATGTTAATTGTTCATGGTGTCGGAATCAGATGTCCAACAAGCTCATATAGGCATGGTGTTGGAATCAGATGTCCAACAAGTTTATATAGGCATAGGTTTGGGAATGTACAAGTCCAACAGGTTCTTATAGGCATGGTGTTGGAGTCAGATTCCCAACAAGCTCATATAGGCATGGTGTTGGAATCAGATGTCCAACAAGTTCATATAGGCAGCATGGTGTTGGAACCAGATGCCCAACAAGCTCGTATAGGCATGGTGTCAGTATCAGATGTCCAACAAGTTCATATAGGCATGTTATTGGAATCAGATGTCCAACAAGTTCATATAGGCAGCATGGTGTTGGAATCAGATGTCCAACAAGTTCATATAGGCATATGTTTGGGGATTTAGATGTCCACCAAGTTCATATAGGCATGGTGTTGGAATCGGATGTCCAACAAGTTCATATAGGCAGCATGGTGTTGGAACCAGATGTCCAACAAGCTTATATAGGCATGGTGTCGGTATCAGATGTCCAACAAGTTCATATAGGCATAGGTTTGGGAATTTAGATGTCCAACAAGTTCATACAGGCATGGTGTTGGAATCGGATGTCCAACAAGTTCATATAGGCAGCATGGTGTTGGAACCAGATGCCCAACAAGCTCATATAGGCATGGTGTCGGTATCAGATGTCCAACAACTTCATATAGGCATGGTGTTGGAATCAGATGTCCAACAACTTCATATAGGCATGGTGTTGGAATCAGATGTCCAACAAGTTCATATAGGCATGGTGTTGGAATCAGGTGCCCAACAAGTTCATATAGGCAGCATGGTTTTGGAATCAGATGCCCAATAAGTTCATATAGGCATGGTGATCAGGCATCCACAAACGTATGACCAAATACTGAACTTTTATTTTAAATGTAGATATTTGCTCAAAGTACAGCTTTTTTAAGTGTAGGCTTTGTTTGTCTTTACTGGCACACTTCACCACGATGTAAAGAGTTAAAACTGCATGACCGCTGGAAACATCGCAAAGATAGAATGAATAGATGCTGCAAGAAGAATAGATGCTGCGGATCATTTAGACAAATTAGACTGAAAATAGTAAAAAGTTTAAACATTACAGAAACAATTATGAAGATACAAAGACATAAAAAAATAATAAAGAGACAAGCAGGCTGAACAAAAGACAGCAGAAGGAAAAGGAAGCAAGAGAAAGAGAATACCTTCATTGACTGAGAAACAGGAATGTAAAGTGCGATCAGACCCAGAGGGATCGAAGTCAGTGCGAGCAGAAGAATCAGCAGCAACAGCTTGCAAAAGAAACAAAGAGAAAAGACAGCAGAATATGAGCTACTGTGCCACTTCTGTGAGGTCAGTATACAGGCAGAACACAGGGAGAACAGTTATAAAACAGAACAAAATGAGGACTCAAGCAGAAATTAGCAATGCAGTACTGAGAGACACAACAAAAACAGCAAGAGAAGAGGTAGAAGACGCAACAAAAAACTGACAAGTCTTTCCTACAATAAAGTCCTGTTAGATCAAGGCCTGAGTAGTCCGACACGGCCCCAAAATAGACAGCTGGTGCCAGACTTTCATGAGCCAGCATTACTACCGTAAGGAGCAAGCTACCCAACTCCTTAAGTGATTTTGGTTCAACAGTTACCTCTTAAGATCCCCAACAGGATGGGATAGCCATAGACCCCTGAGAATATTTGGTGGGATTCCATACTATACTTTTATTTTTCTTTGTGTTTGTGTTGAGCTACTGTTTTATCCATTTGGAATACCGCTGTCACCACTGTCTGGGTTTGCACCGAAACTCTAAACAATAGATGTGTAATATTAACAATATCTACATGCTTGAAATCAAAGGGGAAAGATTTACCCAGGCTTGGGTCACACAGGTGCAACTCCAAAGCCGCACGATTTTGAGTGCAACTTTACTCTCTGGCACCCAAGTTGCAATAAAGTCACATCAAAGTAGTGCAGGAACGTTTTCAAAGTCACTACAACTTTAACATGCATAGATTGGAACGGGTGCCATTGAAATCAATGGGCTGTGACTTGTCATGTGACTTTATGTGTCAAACCTTGCATGACAAGTCACACTGTCCTGTGCACTGCAAGTGAAATTGCTCTAAATATGAGGGGAAGATACAAGGAAAAAAAACAAACACAATTTTTCCTTGCAGATGATTGGATGGTAGAAAACAACAGAGCTTCCCCTCAGATCTAGAGCAACTGCACTTCTAGTACGGAGTATATTTGCCTTTCAAAAATCAACCTCAGAATCTGGTGCAGCTATGCATAGTACCCCCATAGTAATAGCCTACCCCCACGAGTAAGCTCCCGTAAGCAGAGTGAAATGTGATGGGGGCGTGGCCTGGCAGTGGTCAAGGCTGAGACTCACAGCAGGTCTTATCCGGCAGCTATGCATAGTAACCAATCAGCTTCTAACTTCAGCTTGTTCAATTAAGCTTTCACAATAAAACCTAGAAGCCGATTAGTTACTTTGCAGAGCTACACCAGATTCTGTGTGCTCCAATTTTAGTAAATCTCCCCCTAAGATCTCATGCACACTGGACGTTTTTGCAGCTGCTTCTAGGGGTGTCAGGCGTTTTCTATTGCTGCCTTTAAACTCCCCTGCATGTTAGCCTATGCGTTCATGCACACATAGGTGTTGGTTAACAAAAACTGGAGAGTGCAAAATCTGGTGCAGCTGTGCATCGTAGCCAATCCGCTTCTAATTTCAACTTGTTCAATTAGGCTTTGGCAAATAAACAAAACAAATTGGAAGCCGATTGGTTTCTATGCAGAGCTGCACCAGATTTTGCACTCTATAGGTTTACTAAATCAACCCCATAGGCTTTTAGCAGGTTTTTAAGGCTGGGTTCCCACACATGCAAATTGGATGTGGGTTTCCCCCTATCCAAATCACATGGCAGGCATACGAGACTGTCTCTCAATGGAGCCGTTTCACACATGTCCGGGTAGGGTTGCCACATCATCCTTTTAACCTAGGACACACATTAATTACACAGGTTCTGTGGCTGATTAAGGTGGTAATTAAACTCACTTGGTGCCTTATCTGCATTAAATTAGCCTCAGAACCTGTGTTATTCATATGTGTTCTGGAATAAAGGAATGATGTGGCAACCCTATGTCCGGGGTGGGCGTGGTCTGGATTGAAAAAAAGGGTCTGGTGCGTGTTTGGGTACGGTTCAGGTGCGAATTCAGGCAAGAATTTGGAGCTAAATTGCAAATGAACGGGTGAATAGACACGCACTGGACACCAAGAACGAACCTGTGGCAGCACATGTGTGAACCCAGTCTTGGAGGCAGAAAAAAATACATTTCTAAATGCATGTTAACGCTAAGCACATTTAGCACTTCAGCTTTAGGGGATTAGGCCCCTTTCACACGGGTGCCTCCATTTGATGGACTCTGCTGATCCTCGCTGAGCAGGAGGAAGACAAGTCCATCTCCGCTTACTGAGCAGAATGGAGACAGAGTCCCGCTTTCCTCTATGGGGTGATCAGGTGAAAACGGACAGCCTGTCCATTTTCAGCTCTGGATTTTGCGGACCGGATCGGATCAGATAACGGGGTGAATGGAGGGTCCGATTAGGTCCGCCTGAAAAACTGACTATCAGACGGTCATGTGAAAGGGCCCTTAGAGTGTTAACTAATGCGGTCGAAATTTCCGACAAGAAATGTTTGATGCAAGCTTGTTGTGCATGCTCCATCGGACATTTGCTGTTGGAATTTCCGATAACAAAATGTTTAAGAGCTGGTTCTCAATTTTTTCTGACAACAAAAGTTCTTGTGTACGCATTTTAGATGCACAAAAATTCTACACATGCTCGGAATCAATTTGACGCATGCTCAGAATTATTGAATTAATTTTTCTCGGCTTGCCGTAGTGTTTAATCACTGCGTTCTTGACGTTCTGTATTTCCAACAACAATTGTGTCACTGTGTGTATGCAAGACAAGTTTGAGCGAACATCCAAAAGAAGAAAATTCACGGTTTTGTTGTAGGTAAGGTCCAATCATGTGTACACAGCAATAGGCTACGTTCACACTGAGGCAGTTTTCAGGTGTTTTCGCGTGAACAATAGCGCCTGTAAAGTGCCTAAAAACTGCCCCCCATGCCTCCCAAGTGTGAAAAACTGAGTGCTTTCACACTGGGGTGGTGTGCTTGCGTGACAGAAAAAAAAGCCCTGCAAGCAGCATCTTTGAGGCGATTTGGGAGCACCATGTAAGTCGCTCCTAAACCACCCCTGCTCATTGGAATGAATGGGCATCGCTTCATGAAACGCCTGAAAAGCACTTCAGGAGTGCCGCAACATGGGTGCTTTTAACCCCTTCGGCTGCTAGCGGGGGTTAGAAACGCCCCACTAGTGGCTGAAAAGCGCTGCTAAAACTACGATGAAGCACCGTTAAAACGAGCGGCACTTTACTGCCACTGTGGCCACAGTGTGAAAGTAGCCTTACCCTTTAGGCTGAAAATTCAATTGGGCTTTAATATGAAATTCTTTTTAAACTCTGAAACATGATTTTAAAATGTGCCCTAACCAGATGTGACAGTAAGCTGTGAAGTCCCAAAGTTCTAATGATCCTCACCTTTTATATCTATAGCCTCCACTCTCTCTTTGAATAAAGCAAAAAAAAATAAACACTATTTTCTCTCTGTATTCTTCTTTTAAGTACTGGTATTTACTCCATGTGGCGACTTCTCCATGGTAATAGAGAAAATTGTGGTGTAAGCGGCTTGGCAGCTAGCGCCATTAGCATATGAAAGGAGATGAGGCCCTTCTAGCTCCCCATTTGTATAACTGGAGGTCAATGCTAAGATTTAGAGGTCAGGGCTTGACACTTCCTTCCTATAGAGAAATTACCATATGTCATGGACAACCAGCTTCAAATTAATCCTCCTCTCGGAGAATGACAATGAGATCGCCTTCCTGCGCAAGTTAAACAGTGTTTTGTAAAGAGGGGTGTTTGCTTTTCATGCAGTTAACTCCTTTGGTCGCCCCGGGACATCTGCATGAAAACTATCTGTTTCATAATTCGATGCAAATGTATCATAATGTCAGCGAGGCACGTGTGAGGG
Source organism: Rana kukunoris (assembly GCA_029574335.1). Lineage (NCBI taxonomy): Eukaryota > Metazoa > Chordata > Amphibia > Anura > Ranidae > Rana > Rana kukunoris. Next base: position 46,111,578 of record CM056049.1, on the reverse strand, counting down.
GCGAGGTGGCATTCCCCCCCTCGTCCAAGGGTTTAGCTGAACAAACAACGGCTTAATTCCGAGGAGGGGCCAGATTTGCATTCAGGTCCTTGACATAATAGCAGGGTGCATTTTGAATATGTATGCCTTTCAAGCTGAATTACTGCAACATGAAGTCAAACGCTGAAAAGCTACAGCTATTATTATCTCAGGGATGTGTTTAAGTAGAGTCCCCCGGCCTCCTCGCTGAAAAAGGACACGTTGCGATTGTGCTATTCAAGAACAAAAAAATCTTACATTTGAAAATCATTACGGTTCTATTTGCAACAAGCTAATCGTATTTTATCAAAAGTCAAAGGCCTACTTCCATATTAAGTTTATTAAAAAACATTTTTTTTAAATACCTCAAAGGGTACAAATATACATTTTTAAAGCATATTTAAATCCAAAAACACATTGTATTATAACGCAGCTTACCAATCCTTAAATATGGCAGCTGCATTTTTTTTATTTTGTTTCAAAAATGTTATTAAGGCTTTTCAATGCACAAAAATAATAACAGAGAGCACATTACAGTTATACAGATTTGATCATTTCCATATACAAATAAGATAAAGACAACTATAGTCTTTTTTTTTTTTAAAAAGCCTATGGCGTGTGAAAAAAAAAAAAACTCCACCCAGTGCAGAAAACATAAAGATTGTTCACAAAAACGTGCAGACGGGTGTAATGTCAAGTGGTCCTCCTGTGAAGAAGGGACCCAAACCCTGATCCCCCGGGGCGTTGGTTACTGTGGTCCGAGCAACCGAAGCCGACACAGACCCAACTTCCTCGGAGGGTCTGCCGAAACAGAACCCTCCCAGTACTAGGTGGGGCTCCCCCGAAGGGAGACCCCATGAGAGCAGGTGAACTAAGCCAGAAGGCCATGTCCACCCACTCCCAAGACGTTCAGGGCTGGCCTGAAGACCGGCACCCTAATAGTCACACAGTGAACAAAACGCTCACAAACAAAAGAAGACAAAAACGTGACAAACATAGGCAATAAATTAAATAAAGTGGGGGAAAGGGATAAAGACCTAAGAAACATGGCAGTACATAAGGTTAAAGGGCCCTTTGGGAAGGACCCAAAGGGTAGCAAGTGGAGACACAAGAGGCATCCTATGCTGAGCTTATTTTCGGGTAACATATATATCGGGCTAAACGTCAGATGGACTGTACGGGAAAGATCCCTAACACTATATGAGTTCTTTTTAGTTGGTGTAGTTTTGAGTTTTTTGTTTCCTAAATTTATTTTCAACTAGTCATCCGGTTCGTAAAGTCTGCCGTTTTTAAATTCCCTTTAAAAAGAGGAAGTAAAGTCTTCCTTTTTAACAGTACCAACAGGTAGACCTATAATAAGGCTTACTTGTAGGTACTGTAAATATTTCCTAAAACTTGCACCATTTAGGAGATATTTACTATATACATCAATGCGCATGTGCTCTAAAGAATCGGCCGCCAATGTCGTTTCCTCACGACCCTGTGCTGTGACCGGTGGCTCCCACGCGCATGCGCAGGAGTGATGTCATTGAGGCTCCGGCCAATCACAGTCCTGGACTAAGGTAAGCATTTCATAATGAGCTAGTGTGCGATGCAGACCAGCTCATTATGCCTTTGTTTTACAGGTTTTTATTTTTTGGGTGGGGGTTTACAACCACTTTAACAAGCTGTCCAGCAAAGGTGGCAGCTAGGAGGGTTGAGACAAACCATTTAACACTGACAGGGGGTCATATTTTATTAATTTATCAAAAAACCTTTATTCTAAAAATAAAATCATTTCTGTAACTTAAAAAAAGTATTAGCTGGAGATCAGCTATATTTTGTTAGGCTGGCCACAGCAGAAGACAGTTTTTAGCGCTAGCGGTCATAGCAGTCGTTGTGGTAATTGCAAAAAAATCTGGCATTCTGGTTGTACCCAAGTTGATCGATCAAATTAGTACATCCAGCCTGCCCAATATTGGTTTAAAACTCACCTGGTTCCTGCTGAGCCATATGTAAAATCCACCTAAATCTACTGGCCATACATAAACTAATTCCAATCGGCCTGTTCAGTGGGGTGGGGGATCCATCTCAATTGTGTGGATGGAGGAACCAGTTTTTTTTGGGCCAATAATGTATGACCAACTTTACAATACCCTCTCCAGACAGTGTTGCTGTCCAAGGGTGTCTGCATTGCTCCTTTATAGCTAGAAAAGCTACCCCAAGACAGGAAAGCGTGTTATTGGTTGGATCACCAGGTAAAAATAAAAATAGAAAAAAGCCTAAAAAAGTTCAACTAAAAACTTTACCACTACATCCATAGATTGGTAAGCTGCAATATTACATTTTTGGTATTGAGTTTAAATATGCTTTAATAATTTCACCAACATACAATTGGATTAAATGGCGTGGCTGAAAAATGTGCCTGCTGCTTTGATCTAAAGCGGATTTTGCATCAAAATGCAAGGTCTACTTATCTTAGCCCCCACCCATGTAAAGCCTACAACATTAAAACTTATAACCATTTCCTGCTTCCTGCAGATGACCTCGGAAAATCCTGGGAAAACTGAATATTACAGATCTCATTAATAAATGCTCCAATACTGTATAGGGATCGACAGCTTTCCCAGGATCCTGCCAGAAGGCCCAGTGACCCTCCCACTATAAGGTTCCATTGCACACCATTTTTTTAAGCTCCTAGAAGCCATCAGCTGTTTTTTGAGCTTCAGCATCTGGAAGAAAAAAAAAGGAGTAGAGTTGAGTTGGAGTAGAGTTTCTTGGAGTGTTTTTCCAGCAGAAACGCTACTAAAAGCGTTTTTTGAACTACACCCCCCTGCCCCTTTTTTAACCACTTAAGACCCGGACCAATACGCTGGCAAATGACCCAAGGGGTTTTTGCGATTCGGCACTGCGTCGCTTTAACAGACAATTGCGCGGTCGTGCGACGTGGCTCCCAAACAAAATTCGCGTCCTTTTTTTCCCACAAATAGAGCTTTCTTTTGGTGGTATTTGATCGCCTCTGCGATTTTTATTTTTTGCGCTATATACAAAAATAGAGCGACATTTTTGAAAAAAAATCAATATTTTTTACTTTTTGTTATAATAAAAAAACAATAAACTAAATTTTAGTCAAACATTTAGGCCAAAATTTATTTAGCCACATGTCTTTAGTAAAAAAAAAATCGCATTAAAAAAAAATTAGCTACCTAGCGGGAACAGCGACACTAATACAGCGATCAGAAAAATGATCGCTTAGTGACGCTGGCAATTGGGAGTGAAAGGGTTAACTAGGGCAGTGATCAAGGGGTTAAAACTTTATTGGGGGGGGTGGGGGGGCTACCCTGACACTAACACTGACTGACTGTCACACTGACACTAAATACAGTAATCATACATGTATGATTACTGCATTCAGTGACACTGTGACAGGGGGGGGGGGGGGGGGGGCGATCGCGGGGGTTAAATGTGTTTGTGTCTGTGTGTAAGTGTGCTGTTGGTGCAGACTTACTTGGTGTGTTGTGATCTCTCCTCAGCGGCGCTTGAAACAAACGCCGAGGGAGAGATCACGTCGCTTCCTCCTTCCTGTGTTTACACAGGAGGAGGAAGTGACAGGGCGGGCGGGCGCGCGCATTGGCTGGGAGCGATCCGGAGGGGGCGGATGAAAACGGATAGCCGTCCCCACTTGTCGGATCGCTCCTGCAGCCGCGCGGACCGCCGCATGTACGGGGGGGGGTCCGATCGGACCCCCGATCCCCCCCAAGGCACCAACGTATATATACGTTGATGTGCCTGTCGGTGCCATTCTGCCGACGTAAATGTACATGCGGCGGTCCTTAAGTGGTTAAAGGAACTGCAAAAACACCAACGCTCCTAAACTCGCCTAAAACACTCCTACAAAAAGCTATCACCAGCGTTTTTTATCTCCATCGTTCTTTCAGCTTAAAGACTGCCTGACTAAGGAGTACGCATGCCCAGGACCAACATCCAGAATTCGGAAATGTATTGCAGGTGTTGCGGTTCATTCCGCGGTCCAGCTTCATCCCCTCTGCTTGGATTTCCACCTGAGGACTTCCGCCTGACCTCCTTCCCGCTGCAGTGGACCTTGGCAGAGCACATTGTGGACATCCCCACTCTCCTTCCTGATGAGCTTGTCATACTTCACACCATGTGAATTGCCCCTTGTATTTTATTGCACCCAATAAACCTGTAAACTGTCTGCACTAAGAGGTGCTTTTCTTCTCTCTCCTGCCATACACAATTCTGCGCAGCCGGCCTGCACTGTAGCAATAAAACTACAGTGTGTGATCAGAAAGTGGATAAAGTGCAGCCTATGAGTCTCTAGATGTGATGTTGCATTAGTTTTCTTATTTAATTTTTTATTTATTTTTTACCTTGTAATCCAGGAATTAAATTATCTATCAAGGAGAATTATTGTCACCCTAGAAAGGAAGTATGTCAAGACTACAAAACTCCTCATCATTATAACATAAGCTGAGGCAGAACTTCGCAGGGCTGATAACCCCTAAAATTTCAGTGCAGCATAGGCAAAGTCAACAGATAGAGACTCTTTTCATTTCTGAAGAATTAACTTAAATTTTTCCACTTTTGGAACAGATAATCATTGAAGAGTAACCAAAAAAAAGGAGAAAATAGGTGAAGTTCATGATTCGTGTTGCAGCTTGGTTTTACACCTGCACAAAGTGACTATGAAGAAGATGATTAGTAATAGTTACTAGTGTATTGGGTGGTAACTCTCAGCTTTGCTCTCTTGCAAAGCAATGGGGGGGGCAAATGATTTTCAGCATCCATCACACTTTCAGGTGCATTGGATTTCTGCTCCCTCCTGCTGTGCACCGTGGTTCTACCTGCTGGCACTACTGTGTTCTGCAATCATACATTTTTGCTGGTGACAGTCCTTTTAGGGGCCTATTTAAATCACTGTGATTCATTAAAGTGGTTGTAAAGCTTTGTACACAATGCTTTTGCACAGAGCAGCCCCGATCCTCTTCTTCTGGGGACCCACACTGTCGCTCCAGACTCCTCCTCTTCATCGGGTGCCCCCAGGGAAAGCCACTTTCCTTGGGGGCACCCATGTTGGCTTGCTTCCGAGTACCACTGCTGGGTCTATGGACCCTGCCCAAGCCCAAAACCTTAAAGGGGTTGTAAAGTCTCAAGGGTTTTCACCTTAAATGTATTCTATGCATTAAGGTGAAAAACCTTCTGTGCTGCAGCTACCCCCCCAAAGCCCCCCTTTTTCTTACCTAAACCCATTCGCTCCAGCGACAAGCACGAGCCCAGTGGCTCCAGCCACTGACACTGTCCTAATTGGATAGACCGATCGTAGCACAGCTATTGGATCTTGCTGCAGTCAATCAAATCCAGTGAAACGAGAGCAAGGGCGGGGCCGAGTCCTGCTGTCTGTGTCAATGGACGCAGCAACAGGACTCGGGAGCGCGCCTGCAGAGGTACCCCCATGGAAAGCAGCTCTCCATTGGGACACCCGAAAAAGAGGAGGGGACAGGAGCGCTGCAGGGGACCCCAAAAAAGGGGATCGGGGCTGCTCTGTGCAAATACACAAACCTTTATAATCACTTTAAAAAAAAAAAAAGGTACATGCGCTATGCTGTGCACCAATGTGCAGTGTGGTTGGGCAGTCCATTCAAAATAAATGGGTTGCCAGCAAACAAAAAACTGCCATTTCTGGAAGTGCTTTAAAAAGCAAAATGCATTAGGGTGAAAATCAGAACGAATGGCAACGCATCGCAGCAACACATGTAACGTGCTTTGCCGCAACACGATAGCATGAACGGGTCCTTAAATAGAGAACCCATGGGGGCAATCACAATACTATCACATTTCTCTTTATTGCCTGTGATGTATGGACAGAAATGGTCATTCCAGTGATATAGCTCCTGAGCCATCTCAGCACTGGAGCAATAATATACTGTCCAGTACTATAAAGAATCTCAAGGATGCTTCTGGCAGGCGGCAAAGTGTCACAGCATTGTCAATGATAGCAATTTATGTATGGTATCATATAAACACATTTCCCCTGGATGATCTAATGAGGGGTGCTCATGATAGCAGGCCCCCTAGCTATATCAGGCACAAAGGTATGCATGTGATTAAACTGCCAAGGTCTTCATGTGATGTATTTCACCGCTTCACACCAAAGCATGGATACACCTGAAAATTTAATAAGGGCTTCCTACGCGGGTCAATATGATATGTCAAAATAGAAAGAAGTTGGCAAAAATATGACTTACTCAAGAAAACTAGACTCCGGATCGCCAGTCCTTCACTCTAACATTTTACTCTACACCCAAGAGACTACAGGTACAATCATAATCAATCTTTTATTATCTCCATGTAGAACATCCCTTTTAAAATGCTGATGACATGGTTAAATGTCAACCACTTCAAAGCACAAGTGTAAAATGGAACGTGCAGAGATGGAGAAGATGATAATATGTGAAATAAAGATGATTATGTGCCGATGCAGGGTTCAATACATTCAGCTATACTGCCAGAGGTGTCTTCACTCTCTGAAGTAGCATGTAGTATGCGATTTAGGAACGTGGAGTCCCTTTGAAGTGTTGATGTATACAACCATGTTGTATATATTATCAATAAGTGTTACGGTCTCAAAAAAACTTTGCCTGTATGTGTATATATATATATATATATATATATATATATATATTACATATCTATATCTATAGTGTAATTATCCATATACAAGGACGCAGATGTCTCTGGTCATTGCATTCACAGGCTCTGCTTCCTGCTTTGTAGTGCTGCATAGTTTTTGCTTTACTGTTCCCTTTCTGATTACGTAAGTCTAAGAGTCGACATCAACAAAGCATTGTAAGTTTCTGCTGACTATAGAGGTTGTTAAACAGGCAGATTAAAACACAAAAACAAACATTTTATATACCGCAGCTTACTGGTGCTTAGCTGTAAGGGCCGCCCCTTCACACCCAAGGGTAAAACAAATCTAAATGCCTAAGCACCATTTTGCAATTTTGACATGTGTTAGAAAAAACATACTTGTGCATCCAAGTGAATTATACCTTGTACCCCCCCCCCCCCCTCCAAAAAAAAACAAATTAGGGTCCTTTCACACTAGCGGACCGTTCGTCCGCTCATTACATGGGCCCCTATGGGAGCGGATCCGTTAGCGGATGATGCATCCGCTAACGTCCGCCAGATCCGCATCTGTTTTTGCGGACGGAAGAGTGTCTTTTTTTTTTTATTATTATCAAAGGAAAACTGGGCCAAATAGTAAAAAATGTAGCTGTATATTTATTTTTACTACCATATCCTACCACCAACAAACAAGCCAAAATAAATTCTCCATCTCCTGTCGATCGCTAAACATAACGCAAATGTGTATGTTTATTGTTTGTACCCGCAGAACAGCCCAGAGCGCATTTATTTATTTTTTATCCTACCTAATACACACAGACACCAATTGTTTTTAAACTGGTAGTAAACCCGCAGCATTTATTTTATTTTTTGAAAAAAAACTGTAAGACAAAAGGCCGCTTACTAGCTCATTATGAAATACTTATCTTAGAACAAGGCGTCAGCGGCTGCATGCAAGGGGAACATCTTTGAGGGTGCTGTATTTAGTAAACAGAGCTAAAGTGCCACTAAAACGAGGGGCACTTTAGCGCCAATGCAGGCCCCAGTGTGAAGGGGGTCTTAGTAAGCCGCAACAGTCAATTTTCATGCAGTTATCGAATTTAAGTGATCAGACATGTTGGACATTTTTTTGAAAAAAACTATTGATTTTCAAAATAAAGATATTGTGTGAGAAATATAAATTGAAAAAGAAATGCGCATGAGCACAAGAAAACATAAGGTGAAATTGAAGGCTTGGTTTGTCAAATTTCAAATTCAACGGTGGCACAATTGGATCATCAAAACGCACAAAATTTCAGATTTTCAAACATTTTTTTTTTTCAGAATTCAACCTATGTATACAGCAAAGGCTGATTTTTGCGCGGCCAATGAATTTGAGCGATCAGGCACCTTGAACATTTTTTGAAAAAAAAAAAATGATTTTCTAATCAATGATGGGAGAATCGTGTGAGAAATATAAATTGAAAATGAAATGCGCATGAGCACAAGAAAAAAAAAATTCCCAGAAAGAAAATAAGATTAACGGCCATGATAATTATTTTCTTTAGCAACATAAGGTGAAATTGAAGGCTTGAATTTCAAATTCAATGGCGGATCGGATCATCAAAACGCACAAAATTTCTGATATTCAAAATATATATTTTTTTTTCATAATCCGACCTATGTATGCAGCAAAGGCCAATTTTTGCGCGGACATTGAATTTCAGTGATCAAGCATGTTGGAATTTTTTTGAAAAACAATTGATTTTCTAATCAATGATGGGAGAATTGTGTGAGAAATAAAATTGAAAAGGAAATGCGCATGAGTGCGAGAAATGAAAATTCCTCAAAAGATAAGAAGAAGATTCTTGGCCATGAAACTACATTTTTGTAGCAACAAGAGGTGAAATCAAAGGCTTGGTTGGTCAAATTTCAAAACCAATTGTGGCACAATCGGATCACAACATTTCTGATTTTCAAAAGAAAATTTGTTAGAAATTCGACTCAAGTACGGTCTCCATGAGGCTAGAAATCGGTCTATTGCCTATGAAATCCTTATTGTGAGAACATTGCTCTTACCTTGTTTTATCTGTCCTTGCATTACGTTGCTGGAGCTCTGAGGGGAAGGCTTTACCTTTGTGGATTCTGGAGAGCCGGATCTCGGAGGCCTGAGATAAACACAGAAGTCACTGACAAAATGTTTCGACACAGAACAGTGCAAGAACATACCCAGGTACACAAATACTAGTATTATACTCTGTGATTCTCTTCCCCCACCTGCCCCTATCCCCATGATTCTCTCTCCCCACCGACATGATTCCCAAACAAGTCATGGCCCACACCATATTACAACCCTGATTCCAAAAAGTTGGGACGCTGTGTAAAATGTACATAAAAACAGAATGCAATGATCTGCAAATCTCATAAACCTAAATATGAAATGTTTAACCACTTCACGACCTATAGCAGTTTTACTACTACATGGCGGCAGACGTGCGCAAGATCCTAGCATGAGAGCTGGCAAACGCACAACTTAGTCAAGGTAATTTTGCAGGACTATTGCAGTGTTAAAGTAGCCTTGTTCTGATGACAAAAAAAAAAGTAAAGACCTGATGTTACCTACGCTTTGTTGAGTACTTTACACATGTATCAATTGAAGAGAAAAAGAGACAAAAACTGATATTGCCAGAAAACATGCAGAACGTTGGAAAACAATAATTAACAAAATCCCATTTGCTTTATGTGAAGGTCATTCAGAAGGCCAGGACTCTGACAGCGGACTTGTCGGATGGTGGAAAAGTCTATGAAGCACTCAAGACTTCCATAACAGCAATCCTACCAAGTTGGGAAGTTACTGTGCAATTCCTGATCAGCAAGTGTTTCTATCATGTAATCCCTCCAAGGGGCTAAGATTAATCACTATATGGATAAGACAAACAAGAATAGGTATCAAGGGTAATTGCTAGAAGCTGGACTTGCTGGTGGAATAGTCTATGAAAGCCCTCAAGGTTTTCATAACGGAAGTCTACCAAATCAGGAAGTTACTAGCTATTCCTGATGAGCTTGTATCATGTGATTCCTCAGTGTCGCTCAGGTTAATCACTAAATGGAACATAAAACAAACAAGAATAGCCATCAAGGGTAATTGCTGGAAGCTTTGCAGTCTTACGTTTAAAAAATCTCCATTGACCTTGACAGATTCCAGACGGTGTCTTCTCCACTGATCGTTAGGCAATCTGGCTTACACAAAGCAATCACACTTGAATAGCTGCACACAGTTGTAGCATATAAGACATTGTTGTGTAAAAGTTTGACTTCTGTGAATAAACTGCCCTGTAGTCGCCTATATGGTTTTAAACTAGAACTAAAGGCAAGGCCTCTCCCATTTTGAATACAGTAAGGGAACTTATAATCTTGGTCCTTTTTTGTCATCCGTGTCCCATTAGGGAGATCGACCTTCACTTCCTGTGCCAAAGCAGGAAGTTATAGGAAATCACTGGCTGTTATCAGGTCCCATTGAAAGATTTTCCTTCTTTTTGCGTTTTGGCAACAGTTGTTTTTACTTTCACACTCGGTAATAACAGTAAACAGGACAAATAAAGAGGGGGAATCTCCCTAACAAGGGGCACAAACAGCAATAAAGCTTGACAGGTGCTCTGATCCCTCTCCACGTTATTCAAGACTGAGGAAAAAAAAAGTTTTGCTTTAGTTATATTTTAAGCTTAAAGAATAACAACTATCACCTTCAACAGTATGTATGTTCTGTATTTAGTCAATTTTTGGGCATCAAATTTGCTTGCTTTTACCTAAAGTGATTGTAAATGCTTTTTTTTTTTTTAACCAACCGGTTTATACATACCTGCTCTGTGCAATGGAATTGCAGGGCGGCCCCCCCTAATCTCCCTTTCTCAGGTCCGCACTCTGGGCTCTTTCTCTTTAGACAAAGCCGCCCCTCTCTCCCCAGAACAAAATTTTGCCATAATACAGTGCATCCCTCTGTATATTTTCAAACCTTATTTTTCCCTTTTTATTGGTCTTTTAAGTCAAGAAATTCTTCTCTTGCCCTTTCATCACAACTTAGGAAGGATTTGACAAGCACTTCTACTTCCATGAGCCTTGTGCCTTCAGAAACAATCAATGGGCAAGCTCACTGGTACTTTATGTAGTTGGTGGCAGTAAGGGAAACATTTTATCAGCAGGATAACCCTCCACCATAGGCGTGCACAGCCTATTGCATTAGGGTGTGCAACCCAAAGCTCAAACACATATGTGTGTGTGCATGGGTATATATACTGATGGTGTTAGTAGAGCAGTGGATGGTGTCAGTAGTTTATATATATATATATATATATATTTTTTTTTTAAATGTCAGGGGTCTAAACAGGGGGAATCTGCGCCACACGGAGTGATTAGGGTGTACCCAGGCACATCTGGTAAACCCTGTGCGCATGCCTATGCTCTCCACCACTATGTACATACAGCAGTCCTTTGTATTTATTGCACAATGAAAGCACTAAAATATGCACATTATTCGCATTTATAAATCATAAGATAGTGATTTTTTTTTTTTGCCTATATAGCAGTGATTTAAATATGCAGAAAGGGCAGCCATAATTGTCTGCTTGAAAACAACGCCATGATTTGGATGCAACAATTAATAATGTTAAAAGCACACACTGCTCCTGGTGGCCTAAAGGCAGATCTTGGCCTACGCAGTAGGCCACATTGGGTAGTCTAAAGCTGGGTACACGCTGCTAAAGTTTAAAATGAAAAGTCATAATAAAATCTGTACGATGATTCTCAGTTCAGCAAGGACCAGACGATTTTCGATCCGTCTATAGATGTTCCTGCTCGAGAGAAGTCAACCTACTGATCACCTTTATAGTGTATTCTGGTAGCGGAGGAGTCCCTCTGCCAGAACACAACACGGCTGGGAGGATTTCTCCATCTACCTGGAATGTGAGGATGGGGAGGATCCATTCATTTTTTTTTGATTTTTGATCAGCCGATTTTAGATCCAGTCAAAAACTAACATTGAGTTGACGCCACCAACGATTAGAAAAACAAATGAACGCTCTTACAATGAAAAACGTCATTTGAAATTTTACTAGTGTATACCCAGCAAAGTGATTTTGTTATTCGGACAAATACTCTGTTTTTATAAAGTGTGAATTTTGAAGAGTAGACACAGCCCAAACTATTTTTTGGGGGAGGATCAATTATAAATAAATAAAAAGTAATTATGCTGCCCAAGGCTCCTTTGGGAAGAACACCCCACACAGACAGCAACACCTCATCTTTTATGAGTAATTTAGGGTGCTGTCATTTCAGATCTTTCACCACTTCCTATCCGGAATGTTGCTACCTGGACAGAAAGCAAAAAGGAAAGCCCAAAAAAACTGACTTTCCAAACCTTCCTAAAGTAAACCTGTTAAGTAAAGCAAAAGGTTTACTTTAACTCCCCCTCCCTGCAGCACATAGTCATCGTTACTTTGTCTTTCTGCCAATCCGTTCTTCAAGGAGTAGAAAAAGAAGGTGCCCCATGTATCTTACACAGGGCTATGGATTCTCTGCCTATGAAAGCAATGATGTTTGGAGCTTTTTTTTTGCACACAGAACATACAGTAAAATCAGGCATAGACTATGGGCACAGTGACAAGTATATAAAAGTTTACATCCTTATCAGAAGATCATTTGTACCTTTGAGGGGCTTTCTTCATGTGGTCTCCAATGAACGTGGCATTGGTCATGCTCATGAGTGTGTTGGCCAGCGATATAAGTGAAAGAAGATGTTGTGTAGTGACAGCACGTGACACACCATAATTGCCTTTTCCAAGTCCTTCAGTAACTGACATTTTCTTCACAACTCCTATAATTTCATCAGCTGCTTTAAAGACACTATGGTTAAAGCCAGGAAGCATCAGAGACATGTGGCCACCCCTTGAGAGTAGGCCAAACGATACCGGGCAGTGCGGCTTAAGCATCCCAAGGCGTTCTAGGCAGACTTCATCAAGTGTTGCATTCAAGCCCCAGGCATGAAGGCATGACATGAAGAGCTTGGCTGTGTCCATGGTTAGGTTGTACTCAAGAAGCGTTAATGGCTTTGACTTGCTAGAACGGTACTCTGGGTCGCTCTGGTCTCTTTTCTGTCGCATGGCTTCTTCGTCTTCGTCATCGTCATCCAGGAGATGCTCTTTAATGTTCTCTTTGATGGTTTCCTTGACCTGCTGGAAAAGCACGGCTGCTCGTTTACCACCCAGAAAAGAGCCCCCTTTGTCAGAGCTGCCAGATGCTTTTTGTAAACTCTCTGGGGAGATAAGTGCAGTGTTTGGCCTGGAGGCTTCTTCAGTCAGGAGCTGAATAATTAGAGCTTCCACATCAAAGAAGAGCAGGTGTATGTCCGAGTCCGTTATATTTGTCTTTATTGCTTGCACCATCAGGGAGTTATTTGAATATTTAGGTAAATTCCCCTGTTAGAAAAAAAAAGAATATATGTATATATAATTTAAAATGTACTCAACTGTTATGCATCATAATAAATGTTTACACACTGCTGAAAAGCATGGAGATAAAACTTTTAAACTAAACCTACAGTATCCAATGCCAAAACTTTGTTTTAGTGTTACCAGAAACGGAAAGGTTTAAAGCAGAACTAAACCCTCCTCTCCTTTCCAGCCTTTCAGCCAAGGAAGCTGCTATCTTACCCTCTTGTTTGACCTGCAACTGCCAACAGCACATGTGATCAGGAATGACATCAGCCATTTGTTCATCTGGCAGTTAGGTTGAGAACACACGCAAATGTGACAGTTAGCATTCCTATCATGCCGGTGTTCTGCCTAGATGTGTTCCCCTGGCAGGTAATGCCTGTCCTGGACTGCGCAGGCGCAGCGCTCTAGCTCTGAAAATAATAGAACAAGAAGAGCTGTGCATGAGCTGTAGATTGCGCCTGCGCAATGAACAGGGCATAGCGACTGTCGTCACACGCTGCCAAAGCTCGCTCCACTCTGCAAAACTCAACCTACTTTTCATACAACCCCCCCCCCCCCCCCAATTGCAGACACGATAATAGTAATAGACACTCCACGGGGGGAGAGTGGAGCGAGCATCGGCAGCGTGCGTCAGCGCGTGGCACAATAATGTGCTACTTGCGCATGCGCCATGTCCAGGTGTATCAGAAGTGTATTGAGCTTCAGCAATTTTTGGACAGAGCAGGAGGTTCGCTGCGCCTGCGCAGGACAGAACGGGCAAATTCTTGGCAGGACACCGGGAATGTGGCCTTTTTCAAAGAGTATGGGCTCATGCACACAATGCCAGTGCTACAAATGCCCATTTAGCCGCATTTTTACATAAAGTTATTGTGCTTTTTTCCTTGTTTTTTGGCATTGGAGTTTTTCTTAATAAAAACACTTTACAATGTAACAATGTAAAAAATGCCTATGGCTTGGTGCGTTTAGCCACTTTTTTTTGTTTTTGAAGCCTTTTTTTTTTTTACTGCTCCTGGAAGCACAGGCAGAGTTTTTTTTTTTTTACTAGCCCTAAACGTTAATGCCTCTGACAGTTTATGCGTGCATTGACACATAGGCCAACACGAAGGGGTTTTTAGAGGCAGTTAAAAAAAAAAAATGCCAAAACGTCCCTAACAGTAGCTGTAAAAACGTCCTGTGTGCATGAGTACTCAAATCGATGGGTTAAGTTCTGCTTTACCCACCTCAAGTCCAGGCCTTTTCTGGCACTTTGTTCACATGTAACAAACAGAATTTTTTACTAGAACATTACTTAGAATTCCCAAACATTATATATATTTTTTAAAAGCAGAGACCCTAGAGAATAATGGTATTTGCGCAGCAATTTTATGGGAAAAATACACTTTTTGAATTTTAATGCAACAAAACACAATACATAACCCAATTATTTGTAGAATATAGAAGATGATGTTATGCAGAGAAAATAGATACCAAACATGTCACACTTTAAAATTGTGCCCGTCTGTGCCACGGCGACAAATGACGTAAATGTTACCATTTATAAGCAACCCTTTAAAAACCTTTATAGGTTACCACTTTAGATTTACAGAGGTGGTTTGATGCTAGAATTACTGCATATGATCTGTCGTTCACAGCGATACCTCACATGTGTGGGACAATCGCTGTTTGCGTGCACGAGGGACCGACTTGCACGGTCACCTTTGCACGTGAGCATGGAAAAACGGGGGCACTTTATTTTTATTTTTTTACACTGTTGCTTTATTGATTTATTTGTAAAAAAATTATTTATATGTAAACATCCTTGTGACAGAAATAGGCATGCGACAGGTACTCTTTATGGAGAGATCTGGGGTCTAGAAGACCTCTGGATTTAAAAGCTCTCAAAACACCAAGATAGGTGTTTTTAAATGCTTTCAATATTTCAAAAATGGTGCCGATTGTTTCAGAGTAAACTGGAAGTGATGTCATGTCACCGCTTCCAGGTTACTATCATGAACAGCCGATCAAAGCCGATTATGGATTTGCTTGGCTGTCCGACCAGCTGGCGAATAGGGATGGAAGAGTCTAACAAGCCGCTGAAGGTGGCAGGCTCGTAAAGGTGGTGGACTTGTGAGGTATGTCCCCTCCCGCTGTTTGTAATTCAGCGTAGATAGATAGATAGATAGATAGATAGATAGATAGATAGATAGATAGATAGATAGATAGATAGATAGATAGATAGATAATCAAAAAATACTTAATATTCATTTAAAAAAATTATATTGATAAAAAAAATAAAAAAGTCAAATACAATACAATTATATATAAAAATTGAAGTACTGCAGTGTGAGATGCTGTTTGGAGGTATTCAGGACCAGCATGGAGCACAAGCAGAAGGGATTGAGACCGTTCACAAAGTAGGAGTCGTTCGTAAGTCGGGGAGTGCCTGTATGTTTTTATAAAAAAGGCCAGACTTGGTTTTTAGCCTGCAATCTATATACATTTTGTGTGTGTATGTATATATATATATATATATATATATATATATATATATATATATATATATATATATATATACACACACACACACATTTTGTATATATATATATATATAAATATATATATAGATCTCTCTCTCTCTCTCTCTATATCTATCTATCCATCCATCCATCCATCCATCTATATATACATACACGCGCACACGCGCACACGCACACGCACACACACACACCAGCACACACTATATGTTCTATATAATTTTTTTTACTTATTTCTTGAAGGTGGGACACCGATTTGTATGGATACTGTACAGTATATGGTTTACATATGAATTGATGTTCTTTATATAGATATATGATATTCACTAATTTTTGTATTGATAAAGCATTTTAGTATTTAATTCTACCTACTGGTGCTTTAGAAATATGAAAGAAGCTACGCAGGAAAGAAAGTGTTTGGAAATCAGGATAAAAAAAAAAAAAAAAAAATCGCTCTACTGGATTCCTGAACTATGCAATTATTCACATAAAGGACAGATTTGCATGAAATTAATCAAATGATCCAAACAAATGAGTTATTCCTTCATGGTAATTTTTAGCGCAGCTTTCTGAATGGCTGCTATAGCTGAATTTGCAGTATAATCTTGCTGCACTAAATCGCAAAATGTTGCAAAAATATTTTAATATATGTTCAGCGCATACTGTTTACTGGATAAACTTCAAAAGTATACCTAAATATGTTCTCTCCTTGCTGCGGTTGTGGAGAGTGTCCCTACGTTGAATGTAAAAGTCAGGTTAGTAATCTTTGTGACAAGCATCTTGGAATAGAATAACCCAATGGACAACAGTGGAGGGTTATGAGGCCAAGTGAAGCAAGCATTGATGTATTGTGCCCCTGGTCAAACAAACCATATGGCAAACACACAAACACTGCAGACTGCTGAGGCTTGCTATGTCATTCAGGAGAAGGTTCGTAAGAAAAGCAAAAGTGCTGGAAAACCAGGTTGAATTCTTTGAACGGGCGCTGATTTGTTAATTTCCCTACTGCAGTATGAATATGCTTTGACTGACGTCTATTGCTAGCAACTGCAAGAGGGGGACATCTTCCGCTGGTTTAATTTGGGCAAGGGACAATCATTACAAGTGCACAAATTCACCCATCCCTACGTCCGATTACCATTAGTGAGGACTTCTTCACACCGGATGTGTTGACATAAAAAAAAATCTGCATTTCCAATCAAGAGTAAATCAATTGTTCTTATAGCAAAGCAACTTCAAACTAGTGGACGGTTTTTCAACGCATTGGAAATACGTCCAGAGTAATGCACCATGTATGCGTTGCTATGCATTTTGCTTTTCAAGCCAGTTCCAAAAGATTCTTTAAAAATGCAACATTTCATCTTTATCTAACAAAAAGGTATAAAAACTCACCTTCTGCTTACTGCGGCTAGATTGGCTTCTATGTATCCATCAGCGAACCCTCAATGTTTGAGGTTGCCAATTGATGGGCACATTGACTCATATCTGGTGGGAGTGTCCAGGAATAAGGTCGATTTGGAATAGGATCTTTGCCTTGACTCATAAGGTCACTTCAAAACTTATCCCAAAAAATCTGGCTATTACTCTCCTGAATGCTAACCCTCCTGGGATATCTAAATCTTCAACCAAATTGATCCGCTTTATCTTGTTGGGAGCCAAAATGACGTTAGCCAAAGCCTGGAAACAACATAAAGTTTCCTTCCAGGCCGCTAAACGCAAGATTTTGTGGATAATGTCTCAGGAGAAACTCACGAGCATTCTTCCTGACAAACCACTGAATTTGAAGCTATTTGGGAGCCTTGGGCAACTTTTATGTGTATTTCTCTCATTCCGGGGGTACGGACATAATGATCTTTTTCTCATATGCCCAGTCCCTTTGTATGGCTTCTTTTTCTTCTCCTACTCTCTCTTTTTCTTTTTTTCTGGGAATCTCTTTTTTTCCCCTTTTCTGTCCTCTACTTTTTTGCTTCCTTTTATTTATTTATTTTTTATTTATTTTTTTCTTTCAATATTTGATATTTTTGAGTGGCATCCTTGTCATGGGGAGGTTTGGGGGCATTTGGTTCTCCACTATGAGGGATATAGTACTTAATGAGCTACGATGTCCTTTCATTAGGATGTAGGGGTGGATTTAACATGGATTGGTTTCTTTGGGTGGGAGTTGGGTGGTCGCTCCTTGGGCACAGCATGAGTCTTTGAGGGGGCTTGTTGTATTAGGACACATGATGGAGATAGCTTTCACGATATGCTTTTTTATGACATTCTTTTGACCATATTGTGATTAATTTAGTTTTGTTTTTGCCACTCATCTTTATTGCTTGTATCTTGAGATTGTTACTTCTCTTTGTGAAATATAATAAAATTCTTTGAAAGTAAAAACTCCCCTTCTGAAACATCTTAAGGAATAATATTGTATTCAAGCACTTTAGTCCCCCCAAACAAAATCCAATCGGAAATTCCGGAAATGGAAGACCTTACTATGTCAACCCAGGAACTAGGAGAAATATTAGAAGATTTTGACCCCTTATTTGTTTTACAAAGTAGTCCCCTCTGGCCTCATAGGGGTCATTTCTTCAGGATAAGAAAAATCGGTCACGCATTTTCATCCGAGGAAGAATTGTACGATTTTCTCATAGTGTGTACAGACATTTCCACAGCCGATTCCGTCCTTCTGATCGAAAATTTCCAAAGGGACAAACTCCAAAATTGTTCTCGTACAGGAACAGAATGAACGATTTTCACTTAATGTGTAGCGTTTTGGTAAATCAGAATAGAAAGTCTGTGCATGATAAGAAACAACAAACAAAAAAAGCCTTTGTCGCACAATAGCTTTCGTACATTATTTCCTTCCTCGGTTCAGACTTGTTGTGAAACAATGTGGAAAAATCGGACAATCGTTTATTATAGTGTCAACCCCACTTTAGATCTTTGTTCTGTGGTATGGGACATCAACATGGTGGCTCTGAGCAAGGAGGGGGACCCCAAATTTATGTCTTGGTATGTTTCCCTTCCCTTCTTTTTACCTGTGATCCAGTTTGTGTTATTCCTTATACTCCCCTTTCTTTATTTTCTTTCCCATCCCAGGTTCCCTCCCCCAATTTCTAAAAGCATTAAGAAAATTAGGGTAAAGCAGTTGCCAAGATTTTAGACATTATACTGTACAGTGGGGCTGCACATGTCTCAGGTTTTGTACATTTGTGTAATTTTTGGTATTTTTCCCTTCCCTCCTTTTGACCTGTAATGCCGTTTGTGTTATTCCTAATCCCCTTTCTTTTTTTTTTCTTTCCCATCCCAGGTTGTTTTTTTTTCTTTAATTTTTTAAAAGCTTTTACCATTAAGAAAACGAGCGTACAGCAGTTGCCAAGATTTCAGGCCCTATACTGTACAGTAGGGTTTCAAATGTCTCAGGTTTTTTACATTTGTGCAATTTTGAGGTCTACACTTTTCGGGGATCGGGCAATTCTTTTCACCCTACATCTTGTATACATGATTTGATCCAAGGTCTGTCCAAATTGGTTATATTTATATTCACATTTTTATTACTTGAAGTATCATTTATGACTACTAATCAATTAATCAACAACTAATCGATTATGAAATTAGTCGATTACTATTTTCATAATCGATATTTCGGCCAGTTCACATAATGGGGTTAAAATTATTCCTTTTTTTAGTACAAAAAGAGCAAAATCACCTACTGTAAATATTACTTTCAATGTCCCACAGTAAAAAAAATGAACCCCTTACAGTAGCGATTATTTGCTCTTTTTGTACTAATTTTTGTTTTTTTTAAACCCCATTATGTAACTAAACATCTCAGGCCTGGGTTCAAACCTCTGTTTTTTGGTGCTTTTTGTAGAAACACACTACAGTTCATTTACATGTTTTTCTATGGGACACGTTCACATCCATGCTTTTTTTCAGCTACTGCGTATTTGGAAAGTGCAAGGACTTTTTTTAATGCAAAACTGTGCTATTTATTTTTTTTGGTTCAATATACTTAAATGGAGAAGTATGTAATGCATTTTTGTGGCAATTTGTGTTTTTAATCTGCCCAACAACAAATTGGCCAAAAAAAAAGTATAAAATACAAATCGCCTCAAATTCACCTTTAAAAAAAAAAAAAAGGTTATTAATTGATTAATCGAAATAATAATCGCCAACTAATCGATTTATAAAAATATTTGTTAGTTGCAGCCCTATTTATGACTATGTTTTGATATGTGGCAGTCAATACACACCTTCTGTAATGTATCATTGACAAATTTGGAATAAAAATTATTTAAATAAAAAAAATATATTTTATTTGTAACAACAAAAAAAAAAGGCAAATAATAAATGTTTTCTAATTTAAAAAACAAAAAAATATATTTCTGTGCCACCATCCAAGTTGTAACTTTGGTTTAAGTTTCACCAGTTCATCTCCAGCATCCCAGATTATACTACAAAATTGGGAAGCACTACAACAAGGAGAGAGAGTCAGCTCTAGCACAGCAGTATAAAAAGTACGGCCGTTAAACTCCAGCAGAAAAAGAAGCTTAGCGCGGACATGAAGACAGCTGTAAGAAAGCCAAGACCCCTAATGCAAGCAAGCTAGGTCAGGGCTGACCCCGGTGCCCTTTCTAAGCTGCGCTGCAGGACAGAATGCAGCAGCTGGGAAGGAGGTGGAGGAAAACAAAGGGTGCTGCCAACCTCAGGGTTTTCGGTAATTGTAAAAAAAAAAAAAGAAAGAAAAAAAAGACAATTCAGCGGATGGACCTGTTCCACAAAGGCTGCAGCACAGCTTCTATAATAAAAAAAAAAAAAAAAAACTTTACCGACATGAGCAGAGAGCTAGGAATCTCCTTTTCAGCGCTATAAAGGTTAACAATCAGCTCTCCTTATTTGATGAATATTGTATGCTAAGATGCTCTGCACTGACAGGGAAGCAAAGCTGCAGACCGATTTACAGTAAAAATGTATTTAGAATCCAGACAGCCGACAAAAAGATGCTTTTAAAATTCTGACTTTGTCAAACCTTTAAGACCCCCAGAAGACCTGCGATGGAAACCGCTCCCCACCGACGCGTCCGCGCCTATCATCAAATGTATGTCAAGTTAACCTGCAAGAGTGTCTATAACTGGCTGACCTGATGGGAAATTAAATATAGCTCAGAATTGTGTTATTTATTAAATTAACGAAATAAAGTTTAGAGTATTCATTTTATTTGTATTTATATTATACTTTCACATCAGTTCTCTGCCCTCAAGGAATATAAACTTGTTCTCTAAACTGCATTCTTAAAACTTCTCCAGTCCTTAGATGTGGTGGCTGCATTAGCTTTTTTTTTTTTTTCTCTGCAAGTACAGAAAAAACTGTTCATCCCTATAGAAATCCAGTGTCCTTGTACCTACCTGTGCACTAAACAAAAGTCTCAACCACTTGAGCCCCGAGCCTCTTTCTGAGATTTGTTGTTTACAAGTTAAAAACAATTTTTTTTTTGCTAGAAAATTACTAAGAACTCCCAAACATTACACTTTTTTTTTATAACACCCTAGAGAAGAAAATAGCGGTCTTTGCAATACTTTATGTCACACTGCATCTGCGCAGCGGTCTTACAAGCGCACTTTATTTGGAAAAAATACACTTTGACTTAAAAAAATAAGACAACGGTAAAGTTAGCCAAATTTTTTTTTTAGATTGTGAAAGATAATGTTACACCGAAGTAAAATGATACCCGACATGTCACACTTCAAAGTTGCGCCCGCTCATGGAATGGCGACAGACTTTAACCCTTAAAAATCTCCATAGGCGACGTTTAAAAAATTCTACAGGTTGCATGATTTCAGTTACAGAGGAGGTCTAGAGCGAAACTTATTGCTCTCGCTCTATCAATCATGGCGATACCTCACGGGTGGTTTGACACGTTTTCATATGCAGGCGCTACTCGCGTATGCTTCTGCACGGGGCGCATTTTTTTTTTTTCCTCATTTATTTTACCTTTTATTTTTTACACTGTTCTTTTGGAAAAAATATTATTGTGTCACTTTTATTCCTTGTAACAGAAAAAAGGCATGACAGGTCCTCTTAAATATAAGATCTGGGGCCAAAAAGACCTCAGATATCATATTTAGACTTAAATGCAAAAAAGAAATAAAATTACCATTTGTAAAAAAAATAAAAAAGGCCTCTTTAAGAGCTATGGGTGGAAGTGACGTTCTGACGTCACTGCCGGCCATAGATGGCATGGAGACGGGTGGGGGCCATCTTACCTTCACTCGTCCCCATAACTGACGACAGAGAACCCGATCACCTCTGCCACTATCGGCAGCTCCGGTAAGCGGCGGAGGGCACGGGAGACTGGCGGGGGGCCCTCTCCCGCCGCTGATAAAGGTGATCTCAAGGCAAATGCGCCGCAAACCCTGCGATTATCGGAAATCAGACCGCCGACTGGATAGATGAATACCTGGGTTATGGAAGCTAGCTGCTGCCATAACAGAGATATCCCTCTTCAAACAGTCGACGTATATAGTTGTGCGGCAGTCCGGAAGTGGTTAAAAGAATGTCATCAGCCTTTCCCAGCTATCTTCTGTGATGAACACAACGCATCCTCCCTTTTAGTGGAGAAGAGGTAAAGGGGAGTTTTTCTGTAGTCATAATACACTTTATCTTAAACCCCTTTCACACGGAGGCCGCCCGTGCAATAGCGGTAAAGCGCGCTTGTTTTAGCAACGCTTTACCGCTGTTTAAACAACGCTTATCGGCCACTAGTGGGGCGCTTTTAACCCAAAGGAAGGGGTTAAAAACACCCGTGTTGCGGCGCTTCCAATGGGCAGGGCATTTTAGCGTTTCAAAAACCAACCGCACCAAAGATGCTGCTTGTAGGATGTTTTGGAACGTCCCACAAGCGCACCACCCCAGTGTGAAAAGTCACATTTCAATGAATGGGAGGCGTGCTTAGCAGAGGCTATTTACAGAGCTAAAGCACCTCAAAAACAGCCCAGTGTAAAAGTGGTCTCCAAGTGGTTGGAAAACTCAAACATGAAATATGAACAAAGAATATCCCTCTTTAATGTTTACTTGTCTCAATTAAGATCACCAAGTATCATTTCTGTCTGCTGCCATCAGCAAGAGTCACTTCTGACAAGTTTTCCTGACACCAAGAGACAAAAGTGACCGCCTGTGATTGACAGCCTCAGCTCTGTTCCTGTGTGAAGGGGGAGGGGGGTGTCCAGGCACTCTCCCTCCTCATTGGCTGAGACAGCAGTGTGCACCATTGGCTCCCACTGCTGTCAATCAAAGTCAGTGAGCCAATGAGGAGAGGGGATATGGCCGAGCTGTGGTTCTGCAACTTTAAGGACTAGGCCGCTTGCTGTGGGGGCTCTCGGCAGGAGGGAGGGGCCAGGTGCACTGCCAAGGGACCGAGGAAGGATCGGGGCTGCTCTGTGCAAAACCACTGCACAGAGCAGGCAAGTATAACATGTTTGTTATTTTTATTTTAATCACTTTAAGAGAATAATGCTGCTCATCCATAGATATAGTGAGTGGTTGTGATCACCCTAGGACAGAAAGTGTGTTACTGGTAGGTTCACCAAAAAAAAAAAATATATATATATATATATATAAAATAAAGTTTACTAAAGTGCCGAAAATTCTCGTATGACAGAATACAATTTTTTAAGTGATGTCATGTATTGTAGTCATGTATTGTAGTTTATTTTCAAACGACAAACTGTACTGATTAAATAAAAACTGTAAGAGAAAAACGTTTGTACCACCGGATAATATCAGATAATCTGTCGTGATTGGCTCTCGAAAGTTGTGTACCGATAATCAGATTGTCGTACGATCGATTCAAATGTTTTATTTTTTTTTGTACGATTTTCTGATCCTGTGAATGAGCCATTAGAAGTGATGGAGTTTTACAAACAGAAAAAGTAAGTGCCACGCCTTCGGCTCAGGTCAAGGCAAACTGAATCCTCTCAGAACCATTTCAGATAACTAACGGCACAAGGCAGGGCTGCCCACTGTCGCCCCTTCTTTTTGCCTTGGCCTTAGAACCCTTTTTGTGCTCTGTACGATCTAGCCCGGACATAGCGGGAGTGACGGTGGGAGGGGGCCAGTATAAAATCTCCGCCTACGCGGATGACCTTCTATTTTCTTTGACTAGCCCGACAGTGTCCCTCCCAAACCTACTTAAAGAATTTGACAGGTATGGGAAGCTCTCTAACCTGAAGATCAACTTTGACAAGTCGGCGGCTATGGGGCTCCACATCTCCACGGGTAGGCTACAGGCGTTGCAGGCGCACTTTCGATTTAAATGGTCTGACACCTCCCTTTCGTATCTAGGAACCCTGATCCCCAAAGATTTGAAACGCACATTTGAGTTGAACTTCCCATCTCTGCTGACCAGGACCAGATTGCTTTTGGAGGATTGGGCCGGGGGCATGCACTCCTGGTTTGGCAGGTGTAACCTCCTGAAGATGTCCATCCTACCAAAGTTTCTTTATCTGTTCCAGGCATTACCAATTCGGATCCCGTCCCATTACTTCAAGCAGGTAAATTCCCTCTTTACCAGGTTCATCTGGACGAAATCTAGGCCTAGACTGAAGAGGCGCTATCTTACCCTTCCCAAACGTTACGGAGGGCTGGCTCTCCCAGATGTGCGACGCTACTATTCGGCAGTCCATTTGGGACGTATAATAGACTGGAACCGCCATAGCAAAACTAAACTGTGGATACAACTGGAACAGGCGCAGTCCGCTGCAGCGGTGGGTAAAGCCATATGGTGTTATGATAGACTGTCCCCAGAACTGAAAATACATCCAGTAATAGGCACCACTCTCCAGGTAGGCTTCTCTATGATGCTGAAAAACGCTCTATCCTCCGGGGAATCCCCTTTGTATCCGATACTGGGAAACCCTGCTTTCCCGCCTGGACTGGATGGGGGGGCTTTCGAGGCGCTTCGGTCAGCGGGCAGGAACCAGGCCCGCCATTTTCTGTCTGACACTCACTGGCCCTCGATGGCCACGTTAACAGACGTTGGTGGT
The DNA here is from genome assembly GCA_029574335.1 of Rana kukunoris. NCBI lineage: Eukaryota > Metazoa > Chordata > Amphibia > Anura > Ranidae > Rana > Rana kukunoris. Next base: position 46,086,924 of record CM056049.1, on the reverse strand, counting down.
CAGTTTCGGCTTTCCTTCTGGGATGCAATGAGACTTCATCATTTCCTTCACTCCATACCCAACCCGGCGCAACACGAACGTGACTTGACACTGTTTGAGGGGTACTGTAGTGGCGAGGGGGTGGTGCCCAATGTCTTGTCCAAAACCTACGATATCCTGAACTCCCCGGCAGAGCAGCCCGAGCTACACTTCCTCCAGAGATGGGAGGGAGATCTACAGCGCTCGTTCACCGATGCCCAGAAACAATCAATTATCGGATTCTCCCTAAGGTCCTCTGTCTGTACTAAGATTCAGGAACTAAATTACAAGATCCTGACTCGTTGGTATTACACCCCCAGCCGCCTTCATGGGTTCTTTCCGAATACCTCAGACAGATGCTGGAGATGCCAGACGGGGGAGGGGACCCTCCTCCACCTCTTCTGGTCCTGCCCATTACTCCAGCAATTCTGGACAACGGTTCGCACGGTCACTCAAAAATTCACGGACCATCACATTCTGGATGACCCAGCGGTTGTCTTGCTCCATGCCACTACACTCCCGGCCCGGAGCTATAAAAAGTCGATCGTGAGACACCTCCTGAATGCGGCCAAGGCTTGCATTCCGCTTCTATGGAAAAACACTGGGCCTCCGACTGTGGCGATGTGGCTGCGTAGGGTGGAGGAGATCAGGAGACTGGAGGACCTGGTCCACTCGGCCCAAAATAAACATGAACAGCACTCCCAGACATGGCAACTTTGGACCATGTTCATATATTCAGATGAGGGGGTGGCGATGTTGGCCACCTAAGCTACACCGTATGACCTGTAGGCCTTCCCTATGTGGTCTGGCCCCCTCAGGTCCCCCCCCCCTTCCCCTATTCCCTCTCCTAATTTTATAAAACATTCTTTATATATGTTCTTGTTCTTATTATTTTCCTTTTTATTTACTTATTTTTTCTTTCTTCTTTATTTTATATATTCTCTATTCTTTTCCTTCTCTCTTTCTCCCTCTTTCTCTTTCTCTTGGTACTATCATAGAGAACTCTTCCTTCTCTATCCTATGAGCACACAAGTGCCAGGTTCAGGATCTCAAAGAGATAACAAGTGCCTCAGTAGGGTTTGGGCCGGGATGGTTGTCTAGAACAGAAGCTACCTCAATGTAGAATAATTGCAGCCCGCCAAAACAGGACTTTAGTGTATAATCGAGACAGGCACTTGCGACTTGTCTGGCTGTTACCCACCGCACTATTGTTGGGATTGGTGATGTGCCACCCTTATATCAGTATATGTAAACTTTTGAATTCTGTACTGCACTGTAATCTGGCTATTTTCTGTTTTCTGTTTTATTTTCATCTTGGAAACAATAAAATTTATATTTTAAAAAAAAAAGAAAAAGTAAGTGAAAATTTGAGAGAATTATTGAAACCTATCAAATATATATGGTTCAGAGAAACTAAAAATCCAAATACAAAAATTATTACAAAGATGGTGGCAGTGGGGGGGGTTGCAAGCAGAGGGCAGAGCTGACAAGGGGTGTGAAAGTGATATGTTAATGGATGATGCAGAGGTGGATAAAGGCTGAGCTTTGCACTCTTTTTGTAGCGCAACCCTAACGCCGCTACTCTGTGTTTCCGATCACAAACTTATTGATAGCCTTGTCCTTTGGGACACAGTGGGCACAGTTGGTGCACCGGATAAACTGGACATGCCCACGTCCCTTCTTGGCACGTCCGTTATTCCTTCTTTTCTTGGTCATCTTGGACTCGAAGGCTGCAAAGAGGACCGGAAGCCACAGCTCAATCCTTATAAAGCCGATCCTTCCACGGCGGACCTACGCAGCGCAATACAATGTATGGAGCCTACCACGGAATGGCTTTGGGTTGTAATCTTAATCTCCCCCCAATCTCTGCAATCTCTACATAATCCACTACTGGTATTTAGTGCCCCTTTAAGATTCTACCAATAAAAAAATTCAGGTACACAAAAAAACAAAAAACAAACGGCTGATATTTGGCCCGTGCATGCTAAAAAAAAAACAGCAGCCGACCGACTCCTGATCATTGCTCTCAGCCAATGGCAGAGAACGCTAATCGGGGTGACCACCAGTCAGAACAAGATAGCTCAGCAGGGGAGATCGCCATACTAACTTTGCATAGTTCATACATCAGCTCAGACCAAAATTGACAGTTTTATTTTATTTATTCAACCAATGAGGTTGAACGGAAAAAAGCCAATAGTGTGTACCAGGCTTTAGTGAAATTTGACTAAACCCACTATTTGATGTGGTTTGAAAGGGTGTGTGTGTTAGTGTGTGGGCGGGTGTGTGTTGGTGCGGGTGGGTTGTTACATAGTTAGGCTGAAAAAAGACACAAGGCCATCCAGAAAAGACACAAGGTCATCGAGAAAAGACACAAGGCCATCCAGAAAAGACACAAGGCCATCCAGAAAAGACACAAGGCCATCCAGAAAAGACACAAGGGCATCCAGAAAAGACACAAGGCTATCCAGGTTGTGCTCGAGTTCCTGTACCTATTTTCTCTGAAACAAAGCTTATATTTTGAGCTATGCCATAACTATAGAAGCCTATGTATTCAGCTTACATTGCTGCCGTCAAGTACATACAGTATATATTTAAAAACTAGAGACAGGAATGTTTCTTTTAACCACTTAAGACCCGAACCATTATGCAGGTTAAGGACCTTGCCCCTTTTTGCAATTCGGAACTGCATCGCTTTAACTGACAATTACGTGGTCGTGCGACGTGGCTCCCAAACAAAATTGCCGTCATTTTTTTCCCACAAATAGAGCTTTCTTTTGGTGGTATTTGATCACCTCTGCGTTTATTTTTTGCGCTATAAATAAAAATAAAGCGACAATTTTGAAAAAAATTCTATATTTTTTACTTTTTGCTATAATAAATATCCCCAAAAAATATATATATATAAAAAAAATGTTTCCCTCAGTTTAGACCGATACATATTTTTCTACCTATTTTTGGTAAAATATATATATATATATATATATATATATATATATATATATATTTATTTTCGTGACTACAACATTATTGCGGACACATCGGACAATTTTGACACATTATTGGGATTTTCACAGCAAAAAGTGCTATAAAAATGCACAGATTACTGTGAAAATGACAATTGCAGTTAAGGAGTTAACCACTAGGGGGCTCTGTAGGGGTTAAGTGTGACCTTATATGTGTTTCTAACTGTAGGGGGCGAGGCTGGACATGTGACATCATTGATCGTCTTTCCCTATATCAGGGAACAGACGATCACTGCCACAATGAAGAACGGGGAAGGTATGTTTACACACACCTCTCCCCCTTCTTCAGCTCCGGTGACCGATCGCGGGACACCGGCGGCGATCGGGTCTGCGGGTACCGCCGTCACGGAGCTTCGGACCGGGTCCCCACGGCTGGGCCTTAAAGAGACACGTACAGGTACGCGATTGTGTCCAGCCGTTCCATTCTGCCGACATAGATCGTCGGTAGGGGGTCCTTAAGTGGTTAAAGCATTAACACTTTATTAAAAGATTATATTTTTGTTACTTTGCATACATAAAAAAAAAAAAATGAAAAGACCATGAATCCTCTTTGAAATCAGCCCACACATGTTCAGTTATTACTGACACAAATGTCTTTTGCGCAAAGTTAACAAGTGCAATTACATAAAGGAGAGCAGGTATATTTTTTTCTTAAAAACATTTCCAATTACCCTTTAAAAAAAAAACGTTAAGCCAATTATGAAGAATAAGACGCACTTAACTCTCAGGATACCCAGGTGGGGGCACTGCGTGTTCGTTCTACACAGGAGGAGTCTGGTGCACACATTCATTAAATTGTGGCTGGCCGTAATAGTAAGGCTTAAAGGATTAAGAGATGATTTATTAAATATGTAGCACCCTATAAAACCCCCTAGTACATAATTACAATGACAGAACATGACAATGGTCTTGTCAATCAAGTACAATTCCCACCTAATCTTACTACACCGCTCTTCCCTCTTAATGTCAAAAGAGCTCAGTAAATTATAGACATATTTTTGTAGTATAAATCAAAAAATTCTACAGGTGTCCGAGGATGAAGTTTTAATGATCACAATGGTTACAAGGGACAGCGAGAGCTCGGGGCATGTCCTGGTAAAGTGGCAAGCTGTCCCCCTGGCTGCGACACTAGCAGTCTATAAAAGAAAAATTGTATTTGGAGATTTAAAAAAAAAAACAGTTTATTTTGTTATCTCCTCAAAGTTCATCATTAAAAACGATGTTGCCCACACACCATCGTTTAAAAAAATGATGAACAAAGCGCGGCGACGTACAACGGCACTCTAAATGGGAAGTTCCATTCGCCTTTGGGGCTGCTTTAGTTGATTCCGTGTTAGTAAAAGACGATTCGCGCTTTTTTAGCCTGATGAATGTGCTTACTCCATTATGAATGGTAGTTTTACCAGAACGAGCGCTCCCATCTTATAACTTGCTTCTGAGCATGCGCGGGTTTAAAACGTTGTTTTAGCCCACACACGATCATTTTTTTCAACCCGAAAAACGACATTGTTTAAAACGACGTTATAAAATGCAGCATGTTCGAATTTTTTTTTGTGTAGCCCACACACGATCATTTTAAATGAAGTTTTTCAAAAACAACGTTTTTTTCATGCCGAAAAATAATCGTGTGTACGCGGCAATAGAGGTGCCTCTCTTCTCTTTTATACCCTGTAAAAAAAAATGCTTTGATATACAAGTGCTTTGGATTACAAGCACGTTTCTGGAACCAATTATGCTCGCAAACCAAGGTTTTACTGTACATGCATTTTGAAAAGTGTAAGGGATGGCTATAACCCCTGCCAGTTTTCTTTTTTTTTGTGTCCGCCCCATTGGGGAGATTTCCCTTCACTTTCTGTCCCATAACAAAAAATAAAGTGAAACTCCCTCTAAAGTGAGGTAATCCCTGGTAGTCACCAGAACTAGTGTCCTGACAAGAAGCTTTCTCCTCTATTACTGGTCTGGGGACAACACAAAACTAGAAATGTAATTTTACCTTCACTATCAGTGATAATGATAAAACAGAACAAATAAAGAGGGTGACTTTCCCTAACGGACACAGAGAGCAATAAAACCAGACAGGGGGTGTTAATCACTCTCCACTCTAAAGCTAAAAAATAAATAAAAAGGTTTGCCTTCAGTTATACTTTAACGTGGTTCTAAAGCCTTTTTTTTTGTATTACAAAACAGAGTGATTTCTTTTTATTGCTGTCAATCAAATCATGTGACATGGGAGTGGGGGGGGGGCGGGGCTGAGTCCCACTGTCTGTGTCAATGGATGCAGCAGCGAGGGCTTGGGAGCATGCAGCTCTCCAGTGGGGGCACCCGACAAAGAGGAGGGGCCTGGAGCCTAGGAGGGGGGGACCCCAGAAGAAGAGCACCATAAGCGTAGTAAAATTGTGCCAACATTTTTTTTAAATAAAATTGCATGTTTTCTGTACCATTATTGCCAAAATTTTGGTGCATCTCTAGTTATTACTCATGATGTCTAGGGTATTGCATAAGTGCCAGTTTCACTTACCAGATTGGTGGGTAGTGGGTTTAAAAAACAAAACAAAAAAAAAAAAAAAAACAGACTTGACTCTCCATCCACACACTCGATGTGGATAAGGGAATCCTTCCTGCTGAGCTATTGTATAGTAACACCAGAGAGATTCCAATACAACAAACAAAAGTCACTGCCCCTACCTATGACTGTTCTATACAATAAGGAGCACTGGAAAGGGCGCATATACATACAAAAACATGGAATATCCAGGCTCAAACTTACCGACCAATCAGCAACCAACCAAATTCACTTGTCTAACAGTGTACGTTAAAAACAGAGGTTTAGTTGCACGCATTTGCAAATGCATGTGTAAGCTTTGACGAGGCCTGCAGCTTACACGTGCATTTGCAAATGCGTGCAACTAAACCTCTGTTTTTAACGTACACTGTTAGACAGGTGAATTTGGTTGGTTGCTGATTGGTCGGTAAGTTTGAGCCTGGATATTCCATGTTTTTGTATGTATATGCGCCCTTTCCAGTGCTCCTTATTGTATAGAACAGTCATAGGTAGGGGCAGTGACTTTTGTTTGTTGTATTTATGTTATTGTGGTCAGGCAGTGCACTGGCACCTTTGCTTCTATGTGCTGGGTGTTTCGTGTGCTTCTGCCCCTTTAATGAGGGCTGGGCTACCTCCAGTCACCTGCCCCTTATCTATCCATCAGCAGTCATGTGCTCCTACTGAGGAGACTTAGAATGCAATGTTATAGTTAGGACTGCAGTATACAGAGAGCCTTGACGGGGCCTGCAACTTACACATGCCTTTGCAAATGTGTGCAACTAAACCTCTGTTTTTAACGCACACTGTTAGACAGGTGAATTTGGTTGGTTGCTGATAGTTCGGTAAGTTTGAGCCTAGATATTCCATGTTTTTACCAGGGAGATTTCCCCGGAATCAGAATGCACAGATTAGCACTGCCAGCTATGGCCGGCTGCGCTGATCGAGCAGGGTAACATCTGAGAGCGCGGTTGTACTGAAGTTGATTGGTAGATTCAAAAATAGAAAAAAAAGAGGGCGCACCAGCCTTGTGCATTATCCTTTGATACATTTAATAAAAGAGAAAGTATTAGAAACTACTCACAAGCATGGAAAGAACCCCACAATGTAATAGTCGTTGGCTTATGACAATCCACCTCAGGCTCTGAGGAAGAAGGTAATCCTTCGAAACGCATCAGCCAGCAGTGGTTCGCACGTTCTCTCTCTAGGATCTGGAGACGGCTATCAGTAGGAAGCCAAAAGACCGTTACATTGTGGTTTACTTTCCATGCTTACGAGTAGTTTTTAATACTTTAACAAACATATCAAATGATAATGCACAAGGCTGGTGCTCCCTCTTTTTTGACTGCTAGGAAACCCCTATGCTGGAGGGCATCAAGGCCTGAGATATTATCCACTGTGAACTTTGGATCGCCTGGTCAACACATTTGTGCGCAAGGGTATTTGTTTTGCTGCTATGGATCAAAATTAGCAGCAGAAAAGATGCAAAAAAGAAAAGAAAATTAGTCTGGTCCTGCTGAACCAGCCGCATTTCTCCCAAACAGGCCAACTTTCGATCCGTGTATGGCTGGCATGAAGAAGGATTTTCTAAATACATTGTATGAAAAAAAAAAATCTTTAGGATAAAAAAACAAATATAGATCAATGAGGTTAAACTATGAAATATTATCATTTATAATATTATTATAAATATAATTAACCCATCGACATACATATTGACTAATAAAAGCTGCAGAAAACCACAATTAAAGACCAAAATATAAGAAATAAAAACCGAATGCTCTGAGGCGAAAGCCGACAAGGTCACTGTCTGAAGCCATTGGTAGCTCTTTGCTTTCTATGGCCAGGAGCTTTTGCAGAGGCCTCATGCCTACCCCTAATGAGCTGAAAAATAGAATTCCTGAAAGAACAGGAGTTTATCGATCCGCACTCGACATTGGTGTAGAGTCGTAAACATGGACAGCGAGAGCAGGCAGTCCAGAGTCCACACACTGAATACATTAGCCAGGGTTAGTGACGAGAGTTTACTGCAGGCCGTCTCTGCTCCTTATATATCCATCTCAGCTCTTGTATCTTTATATTTCTTATGGACTAAAACAATTTAAAAATTTCCACTATTGGCCGGTTAATTCAGCAATGAGAAACGCCGTACATTCATTGTTTTTTTTCACACAAACTATACTTTCCTTTAGCAATATTGTCTTCCATTTTTTTTATTTTTTTATGTAATTATGTACAGAAAGGCATTAACAAATGAAAAAAAAAATATGTAATCTAAAAAGATATCAAATGTAAAAAAAAAAAAAAAAAGTAGTTTTACAGTAAACAATTACACATTTTATTCTTTAACTTTTTCCATTTTATTATTTTTTTATTGCCTTTAACAAAACCATTATAACCGTAACCACAAGACAGACAGACACTGAAATGTATCAGTACTAGCAGCCAGTACAACTCAAAGGATTATAGTATATACCATTTTATTTTAAATGTGATGAGGATACTTCTGGGACAAAAAATGGAAAGTTATTTGAAAATGGATAAAAGGCCTTTTATTCCAAAAATGTCCACATTGTATTTTAGGAGGCACTGAAAAAAGCATTACATATTAATGATAAAGAAAAAAAAAAAGATAGCTAGGGAGGGGAGAAAGGAGTTAATTAGGGCTAGATTTAACTAGGGCTGCAATTAACGATTATTTTCATAATCGATTAGTTTATAATAATCGGATAAAAACCTAAAAAAAAGAAGTGTTGTGTATAACTTGGACATTAAGTAAAGTTTAAATAATAATAAGAATAAAAAAAAAAAAATTTATTCTCCAATATCTATATGCAGTAGTAAATATAAATAGCATACTATATGGTTGGCGAGTACACCCCTCTAATTTTTGTAAATATTTTATTATCTTTTCATGTGACAACACTGAAGAAATTACACTTTGCTACAATGTAAAGTAGTGAGTGTACAGCTTATAACAGTGTAAATTTGCTGTCCCCTCAAAATAACTCAACACACAGTCATTAATGTCTAAACCGCTGGCAACAAAAGTGAGTACACCCCTAAGTAAAAATGTCATGTGACTCGTTTGGTTCATCTCCGCATCAGATAACCCCCTCTGGGAAGCGCTTTGCCAAGGGGGTTACCTTGTGGGCACGCTCCCGAGTCCAGCATTTGCGTCCATAGACACGAATGCTGGACTCGGCCCCGTCCCCGCATCATTGGATTTGATGGACAGCAGCGGGAGCCAATGGCTGCGCTGCTATCAATCTATCCAATAAAGAGCCGAGAAGCCCGGGCCGAGAAGAGCTGAGAAGCCAGCGTGTTCTCGACACTGGACTTTCGAGGGCTCAGGTAAGTTACGGGGGGGCAGTAAGTATTGGATGTTTTTTCACCTTGGTTAAAAAAAACAGGAAGGTTTCAACTCCTTTAATTCAGCTTCATCTATATACTCCATACCAATTAGCCAGTACTGTATGTTAGTGCTGGCATGACCGTGTTTTCCGGGAACATTTTAAATGTGACAACGTTGGCAATTTTATCATGAATGGTAGAGACCATTTGTTTGTTTGTGTACTTGATTTACAATTTTTTTAATTTAATAAAGTTTTTTTTGAAGGTGTCACTGTCATTTGCCTTCTCTTTGGAACTACTGTGGTGGGGTGTTTTTCTATCTTTAGTTCTAGTGTCTGTATCTGTTCCGAGGACACCCCCGGGTTACTTTGAGGAGTCAGTATCCTTCTATATAATGGACAGTATTTTCTTGTAACGTAATGGAGTAGGTGAGGCGCTTCTGCCTGAGAGATTACCAACACGCCGTTCCTCTTAAAATCATCATCCAGAAGAGGTATACAGTGGCTGGAGTAGCACTAGAGCAGCACTTAGAGGAGTTGAAGCAAAAATATGTAGAAAAGGAACTTCTAAGTGTAGTATACCAAGAATTTTAACAACACAAATCGGTTAAATACACTTACAGGCGTGTAGTGTAAAGCAGACTCAAGTAAATCATCCAAGCTCTTGTGCTAAGCAGCAGCTACAGGGGAAGGTTGAAGCACAGGGTCAAGATGGATACCATGTTTACAGGTCCATTACCGGGCTAAGATGGCTACCATGTTTACAGGCCCATTGCAGGGTTAAGATGGCTACCATTTTTACAGGCCCATTACAGGGTAAAGATGGCTACCATTTTTACATGCCCATTACAGGGTTAAGATGGCTACCATTTTTACAGGCCCATTACAGGGTAAAGATGGCTACCATTTTTACAGGCCCATTACAGGGTTAAGATGGCTACCATTTTTACAAGCCCATTACAGGGTTAAGATGGCTACTCTGTTTACAGGCCCATTACAGGGTAAAGATAGCTACTCTGTTTACAGGCCCATTACAGGGTTAAGATGGCTACCATGTTTACAGGAAAATTATAAAATGCACATGGAGTGCATGGAAGGCACGGACCAGAAGGGACGTCAATAAGGGGGCAGTGACTTGTTTCAGAGCATGTGCAGAAGCTCCTTCATCAAAACCATCTTCTTGTAAATTATCTGTCCCGATTGGACTCTTTTCTAAGGATTGCTACAGAAGTCCATCTACCATCGACTTCTGTGTAACTGGCCTGTTGGAAAATTTCTGCTCGATCAGCACCACCGGATATAGACAAAAGAAACGTTTAATATGCTCTGACAGCAGGGAAGTTCCCCCGCCATCAGAATACAAAGGCACAGTGGGAGGATTCCCCATCCACCTTGAACGTGTTGATAGGGAATGGAGACACTGCACAATGCTGTATCTACAAGAGCTTAGGTAAATGATGTACAAGCCCCATCCTCTGTAGCACAGCCTGGCAGGGTGCAAGAGAAAACCAGCTTCCCAGCTGAATGATCATAAGAAGTAAATTACATTTCTTTAAGGACATTAAACATGCCAACTTGCACTGGCAATGCCTGTTTATCTCTCTGGCAGGATCATCATAGAGGCTTTAGATGCTACAAAAGTTGGTCTTTGTAGAAACGGATGGTCCATGCTGATACCATACATGTATCTGGTTAAAGCTTCCCTTCAGTACAAAGTTCGTAAGAGCTTATAAACCTCAGTGGAAGCACAGAGGGTATAAAAGGAAGAAAGAAGCCACAAGATCTGAGCTGTGAAAGTTAGTGAAGTAAAGCCAAGAAATGACTTGGCAGCCCAGTGTCTCCATCACCAATGAAAACATGGGTCTTTACTTCCCATTCTTTCTCCAAGTAAGAGAACATTTGCCTAGGGCTGCCTGCTCAATGGCTTCATTCTATGCCAATTACGATGCTTACTGGCTGAACACCCGAAATAAATAAAACATTTGGTCCAACATACAAACACTTGGGAACTAAAATGATAGTAACTTGCACACTAAAAATAACACGCCACCAAAGAAACGCTCATGGACTTTTCTAAACTGCACGTAACTGAAGGAAAACATCAAACCTGTTGTTAGGTTACACCAGTGTTTCTCAATTCCAGTCCTCACGCCCCCCCCCCCCCAACAGGTCAGGTTTTCAGGATTTCCATTATTTTGCACAGTTGATTTGATCAGTTTCACTGCCTTAGTCATTCCCACAGCTTTTTCATCTGAGGGAAATCCTGAAAACATGACCTGTTGGGGGGGCATGAGGACTGGAATTGAGAAACACTGGGTTACACAAATGATATCATCCTATCTGGCTTATATGGTGAAGCTGAAGGGTGTGTGCTACTCAGGTGTGGATTTTTTTTTTTAAATAAGAAGCCTTGCCATCTGCTGTTCATCCCACCCCAGAGGGGACATAGAGCACTCTCACACCTCATTGGGCAGATTGGTAGCAGTGGGAGCCATTTGCTCCTGCTGCTGTCAATCAAATTCTGTGACGACAAGGGAGCGGTATAGGGCCAAACCAAGTTTTCTGTGTCTATAGATACAGGCAGCGTTGCTCAGGATCCGGCATGCACAAGTGCCCCCATGAAAAGCAGTCCTTCTATTGTGGGCACTTGCCAAAGATGAGGAGCATGAAGTTACCGATGGGGGACCCCAGACGAAGAGGGTTGGGGCTGTTATGTTCAAAACCATTGCACACAGGTAAAAAAAAAAATCCTAAATAGCTTCCTTCCTTACTTAGTGCAGTCCTCCTTCACTTACCTCATCCTTTGATTTTGCTGTTAAATGTCCTTATTTCTACTGAGAAATGCTCACTTCCTGTTCTTCTGTCTAACTCCACACAGTAATGCAAGGCTGTCTCCCTGGTGTGGAGTGTCATGCTCGACCCCTCCCCTGGAATACAGGAAAATCAGGATGCTCTCTACGTTGCAGATAGAGAAAGGAGCTGTGTGTTAGTGGGCGTCCCGACTCTTCTGTATTCTTGGGGAAGGGTCGAGCACGACACTCCACACCAGCGGAAGCCATTCAGCGGGTCTGGCGACCCCAATTGTCACCGGCAACCTGCGACCATTCTCTGGAGAGACACAATGGCTGTCTGTCTATGTAAACAAGGCAGACCGTCGTTCTGTCAGTAACAGAAACAGATCTGCGATTCCTGCTAATCAGGAACACAGACGTGCCTCTTCCTCGAGTCAGTCCATCCCCCACAGTAAGTAAACACACCCAGGGAACACAGTTAACACTTTGATTGCCCCTGTTAACCCCTTTCTTGCCAGTGTCATTTATACCAGTGACGGCGAATGTCTTTTAGCACTGATCACTGTATTAATGTCACTGGCCCCCAAAAAGTGTCACTTAGTGTCAGATTTGTCCGCCGCAATGTCGCAGTCAAGCTAAAAGTTGCTGATCGCCACTATTACTAAATAAAAAAAAGTCCATAAACCTATCCCATAGTTTGTAGACACTAACAAATCAATATACGCTTATTGGGATTTTTTCGTTCACCAAAAATATGTAGCGGAATACATATTGGCCTAAACTGATGAAGAAATTAGTTTTTTTACCTTTTTTTTTATTGGGAGTATTTTATAGCAGAAAGTAAAAAAATATATTTTCTTTCAAAATTGTCAGTCTTTTATTTATAGCGCAAAAAAAGTAAATTGGAGAGATGATCAAATACCACCAAAAGAAAGCTCTATTTGTGGGGAAAAAGGGACACCAATTTTATTTGGGTACATCATCGCACGATCAAGCAATTGTCAGTTAAATAGTAACGCAGTGCCATATCACAAAAAATGGCCTGGTCATGAAGTGGGTAAAGCCTTCTAGGGCTGAAGTGGTTAAATACCATGTATAAATACCTTAAAATAGCAGCTAGTGAAAAGAAGAGTTCAGGTGAGGTACAAGATTCGGAAACTGTACACATGGCCTCCGACCAGTCGTATTAACGATTTATCAACGCACACCAGAAAACATTTTGAAATATTTTTTAGTGGGAAGAGGAACACCCTATGGCAGGGGTCTCACACTGGCGGCCCTCCAGCTGTTGCAAAGTCCCATCATATATACATTTTATATATATATATAAACCTCACATAAGGTAATGCACATAATACACTCTTTGTGAATTGATTCTCTTCTAGTATTTTTTTTTTTTTTTGTAAAATTAAGTAATGCACAGTTGATATATTAGAACACAATCCCACCAGAAAAGGGTTAAGACAGAAAACCCACCTTGGGCGTGCTCAATGGACTAACACCCAAATAATCAGGTTGGAATAAGCATGCAAGAAAGAGATCTGCTGCCATCTGCTGGAGAAGAGTACTCACTCTATATTACAGTTTGCAGTAACTGAGATTGATGAAACTTCTCAGGTTTCCTGAGGCAGACATCTTTATAGTGAATGAGAACTACTCTAGAAGGTTGGACACAAGTACTACTTCAAAAGCCTTTACAGGCATAAAGGGAACATAAAAAGTAAAAAAAGTTAGTAACCTCGTTCTCACATGTGACATTGTTAAAAGTGTCAGAAAGGAAACAAAGAAATCCAAAGACACAATGTTGTAAAAAAAAAAATCAGGACATAAAAAAGTCAGTTCAGTAGCCATGTAGCTACTTTATGATACACATTGGGGTTAATTTACTAAACCTGGAGAGTGCAAAAACTGGTGAAGCTCTGCATAGAAACCAATCCGCTTCCATGGTTTATTGTCACAGCTCAATTGAACAAGCTAGAAGCTGATTGGCTACCATGCACAGCTGCCCCCGATTTTGCACTCCAGCATAAAAAACACAACTGAGCATGTGCAGGTCGGCTACTCTGCCTGTTAGCTGGCTTTTCCCAGATAGACATTGCAGGAGGAGGAGGAGGATCTGTGCATACAGGATGAAACAGCCATTTACACAATGCAGAGTATTAACCCCTTAAAGCAGAGTTCCGACTATAAAAAACAAAAAAAAAGTCAGCAGCTAAAAATACTGCAGCTGCGGACTTTAATAAATCAGACACTTACGTGTCCCAGGGTCCAGCGATGTGGGGGAACAAAGCCCTGCTTGCCTCTCCCTCCTCTTCACGGCGCTGTGGCTTCAAAGCCGGGCATGCGCGGAGCCACGCTGCACACCGACTGGCTGGGGCAATCATCTGTGACCTGTGACGTGTCCCAGATGATTTCCGAGATGGCAGGGGGGGCTTGAACTTCCGTCCAAATCCACGGGGTCAAAGTGGGAGCTGGAAACCTGTAAAACTAGGTTTTCCACCCCCCCCCAAAAAAAATTACATGCCAAGTGGAAGTTCAATCTTAAGGTGGAACTCTGCTTTAAGTTCCACAGTGAGTATAACAAGCATGCTATGCTGCAGACTGATTTTACCGTTTTGGGTTTAGTAACACTTAAGCTAGGTTCACACCTTCTACGTGTTGGGAATGCATGCAAAAACGTGCACTTTCCCGGGACATACAAACGCATTGCCTATGCCTGTTCATCAGCTGTAGACACACTCGCTCCCGATGGCTGATTATACACTCTATACACGTCGCTCTACACAGCAAGGGCCAGCAAGCAGTGGTTTTTTAATTGGTTATCCAAGCTGCTCTTTACAGCAAGGGGCGGATGTGATACCGAGCAGTCCTTTTTTGGGGGATGTTTTTTCTCAATAAAATAGACGTCTCACATCCGCCCCTTTCTGTACAGAGCGGCATGGATAACCAAATTAAAAAAGCACTGTGTAGAGCGCCGTTTATAAGCAGGCATCAGGCAGAGTTAGAGGGAGCAAGCTCGCCTAAGCTGACAATCCACTGTTGAGGCTGGGAGATTTCCGTGGCCTCCTACTGCGCTTGCGCAGTCGAAGCAGGAAACATATCGACAAGACACCGGCACCTGACGGCCTCTTAAAGGGTTTTACATGGCAAGAGGCGGGGCTTAAGATTATGTGAATGTCGTGATTGACCATCACGCGATCTGGAGTTTTCTGTTGCCACCGATGACTGTACCGGTGACTGATGACTGTACAGACTAAAGAATATACACCGATTTGGGTTATTTTCGCCCAAAAAATTTAGCAAAATACAATCTGGCCTAAATTTATTAAAGGGATTGCAAAGGTAAAAGTTTTTTCACCTTAATGCATTCTATGCATTAAGGTGAAAAAACTTCTGAGAAAACCGGCCTCCCCAGCCCCCCCTGTTTACTTACCTGACCCCTCGAAAGTCCCGCGCCGTGAATGTGCAGGCATTTTGGCCGGCTTCCCGACCCATTCACTGGTCGATTGAAGCAGCGCAGCCATTGGCTCGTGTTAACGTCAATCACAACCAATTATAAGGTGCCCCAGGGGTTGGGGCCGAGTGATACAGTTGGCGGCTATGGCCGTTGGCTGTATCACGGGAGCACGCCCGCAAGGACTCCACACCATGCAAGGAGTTCTTGCGGGGAGGACCAGAGACAGCCGCCGAGGGACCCCAGAAGACCAGGATCGGGGCCACACTAAAAAAAAATAAAAAAAAAATCCTTTACAAACCCTTTAAAAAAGATTATTTATAAATATATATATATATATATATTATTTTCTAAATTTTTATAACAGAAAGAATAACGCATTTTTTCCCACATTTTTGGACTTTATTGTTTATTTAGCAAAAAATAAAAAACCCAGTGATGATTAAATGCCACCAAAAGAAAGCTCTATTTGTGTGAAAAAAAAGTAGTAAAAATGTCATATAGGTACAGTGTTGCATGACCGCGCAATTGTCATTCAAAGTGTGACAGAGCTGAAAGCTGAAAATTGGCCTGGGCAGGAAGGGGGGAAAAGTCCATGGTATTGAAGTGGTAAAACAATGCCTTTAAAAATGATGTAAAATGCAGTTTGATTGCTCAGCTGCAAACTGAAGAGCAATTATGCTGAGACTTGCAGTTCGACATTTCCCAGAGAGACACTTGTAACACTCACCTTTGTTGCACAGCCGCTCGATGACACGTAAACCTTGCTGCGTTTTCAGACAAGTGTGCTCCCACACAGTACAAATTAATTCACAGTAACAATCAGCGAAAAATCTAAAAAAAAAGCTGGAGCCGAGGTGGAGGAGTGGCAGTGCGGGCCCACCACCACAGGGCGGCAAAGATCAAGTCAATCAGCGCAACACAGAGAGAACGCGGCAAAAGGTCAGCGCTGCTCTAACTCCGCTTTATGAGAGACGTGGAGAGAAAAATAATAGACGTTATGTAGGTTGATGTGCTGTCTTCGGTCATTTGTTTTTAACAATGTTCATTAGAGCAAAGGTTCCTTCCAAGACGCTGGTGTGCTCCGGTACAAGGACCGACTCTGCGGGTGCATTCACACCACACAACCACAGGAAAAATACACTGTGCAAAAAAAAAATAAAGGAACACTTTGAAAACAAATCAGATCTCAATGGGGAAAATATCAGGCTGGATATCTATACTGATATGGACTGGGTAATGTGTGTTAGGAACAAAAGGATGCTGGGGGCTGAATTCAAAGACACCCCAAAAATCAAACTGAAAAAATTATGCAGCTGGCTTGTCCATCTTGCCGAAACTTCATTGCAGCAACTCAAAATGGTAGTCAATAGCTTGTATGACCCCTCCCATGCTTGTATGCATGCCTGACAACATCAGGGCATGCTACTAATGAGACGGATGTGTCCTGGGGTATTTCCTCCCAGAGCATCACTGAGCTTCTAAACAGACTGAGGTTCAACCTGGCGGCACCGGATGGACCAAAACATAATGTCCCAGAAGTGTTCCATTCGATTTGGGTCAGGCGAGTGTGGGGGCCATTCAATGGGGTCAATTCCTTCATCCTCCAGAAACTGACTGAATGCTCTCACCACATGAGGGGCCGGGCATTGTCGTGCATCAGGAGGCACCCAGGAACCACTGCACCAGTGTAGGGTCCGACAATGGATCCAATCATTTCTTCACGATACCAAATGGCAGTCAGGTTGCCATTGTCTAGTCTGTAGAGGTCTGTGTCCCTCCATAGATATGGCTCCCCAGACCATCATTGACCCACCATCAAACTGGTCATGCTAAACGATGTTACAGGCAGCAACATCCTCCAAGGCTTCTGTAGGCCCTTTCACGTCTGTCCGATGAGCTCAGGGTGAACCTGCTCCAATCTGAAAAGCACAGTGCATCAGTGGCGGACATGGAAATTCTGGTGTTCAATTGCAAAGGCCAATGGAGCTTTATGGTGCTGGGCAGTAAGCACAGGGCCCAGTAGAGGATGTTGGACTCTGGACATCATCATGAAGTCAGTTTCTGATTGTTTGGTCAGACATTCACACCAGTGGCCTGCTGGAGGTCATGTTTTTCTTTTGTGCTCATCTTGTTCCTCCTTGCACAAAGGAGCAGATACCAGTCCTGCTGATGGGTTAAGAACCTTCTACGGCTCTCCTAGACCAGGGATCCTCAAACTACGGCGCTCCAGATGTTGTAGAACTACACATCCCATGAGGCATTGTAACACACTGACATTCACAGACATGACTAGGCATTATGGGAATTGTAGTTCCTGAACAACTGGAGGGCCGTAGTTTGAAGACCCATGTCCTAGACTAACATCCTGTCTCCTGGAATCTCCTCCATGCTCTTGAGACTGTGCTGGGAGACACGGCAAACCTTCTGGCAATGACACGTATTGATGTGCCATCTTGGAGGAGTTGGACTGCCTGTGCAAACTCTATAGGCTCCAGGTATTGTCTCATGCTACCAGTAGTGAAACTGACCCTAGCCAAATGCAAAACTAGTGAAAGACAGTCAGAAAAAATGAGTATTATTTTTTTTTTGGAGCTGGAGCTTTAAAAACGCTGCGGCAGCGTTTGAGCGTTTTTGAGCATTTTTTAATGTCTGGCGTTTTTTACAGCTCTATTGCTGGAGCTTCAGAACGCACTGGTCCCGCGTTTTTTTTCCAGCTTAAAAACGTCTCAGCCATCTACAGCTCAAAAACGTCATGGTGGGCATGAGGCCATAGACTAACATGGACAGGCGTTTTTAAGCTGCAAAAAACGCTCAGAAAAGTGGCTGTAAAAACGCCAGTGGAAATGAGCCCTTAGAGTTCACCTGTTAATTTCATTAACACCAAAGCAGCTGAAACTGATTAGCAACCCCCTCTGCTACTTAACTGATCAGATCAATATCCCAGGAGTTTAATCGACTTGATGCTATACTAAAAGTTACTTATTTATTAATTTTTTGAGCAGTGTATTAGGGCTTATGAAAGCAAAATTAGCAAACTGTCTGGTCTGGCAGTGATAAGGCAAATAAGACTATGGAGTGCATCACTAGGATGATTACCATTAGGACTTGCGCATGTGCAGTGAGTGCCCAGCCGTGAAGCTGAAAGCATCGGGGGGGGGGGGGGGGGAGGAGCGGACCCCCGGGCGGCCGCGTCGCTGGACTGTGGAGCAGCTAAGTGTCTGTTTATTAAAAGTCAGCAGCTACACTTTTTTACACAATGTGCAGGCGCACTTTAGAAACGGTGATTGTGCCGTTTCTAAAAGGAGGTCATGCCGTGACTGGCGTCTTCTGCGTGATGTCATCGCAGCTCCAGCAATTCATAGCGCCGGATCAGCGATACCCAGAAGTAACTCCGGGACGACATGTTGCGAGCCAGTGCTGTGTCGGGCCCCACTGCGGGGGCTTTGATCCCAGGTGGGTATTACATAATGAGCTAGTATGCTATGCATACTAGCTCATTATGCTTTTGTCTTGCAGATGCCATTTTTTTTTTAAGTGGGTTTAAAACGAGCATAATAATGAGAAAACATAGTGCTCCATCCAGATACATTAATAGATATCTTATAGGGTAAAAAAGTTTTGGGCCTGTATGAAGAGCCTACACCACAGACAAATGCTGCTTTTGTGCCTGAAGAAAATACTTTTAGATGTTGCACACAATTCTGCCTATTCTCTACATATATCCCCCCCACCACCTCTTCGCTCTCTTTGATTCCAGGAACTCCTCAGATAAAAACGCACACAAGCTGGTATTATACATTTACTGGGGATCTTCAACCTGACGAAATTTCTCCTTTTAGCAAGCCACTAAATGGCTGTCTCAGCTATGCATTAGCTACGTGTGCACTTTCACATGTTTTCCCATCCGGGGTCCATTTCAAAGCTTGTAAAATGCAAGTCTTTAGAATACATAAAGGTCGTATTTAATGCAAAATGTCAGCTCGGAGGAAATACAGCAGTGGTAGTGGCTCAGCCTTCAGCTGTCCCGCAGGCCATCAGTCAAAGTGCTAAGAAGGGAAACTGAAGCCCACGCTGATCTCAGCAGGGGGAAATGTGGAGTAATGTCCTATTACTATCTGGAGTACAGTCACCACATTCAAATCCAGCGCACATTACCGGAAAATGCGCTGGGAGAGAAGTACGCCACTGGGGGCCCATTTAAAGCTGAACTCAGGAGGATATAAGAAAACAAAAAAACATCAATTAGATTCAGTTGTGTATTGCTAGAAAAAATAAATTCACACTAGGGAGCAAATTTAAAAATATCAAATTCAGCATTAAAATGCGTATATAGCCAAATAGATTTGCCTAGAATTGGGAAAAATGTTGGGTTTTTCGAACACCTGTCCTGTGGACAACATTTTCACCAGACAAAAAGCAAAGGAAATTTTCCAGCAGCAAGATAGAAAGATGTAAAAAAAACGAAAACAAAAAAAAAATAATAATATTTTTTTGTTTTGTTTACAAGCTGTTATTTGAAGGAAAGTTGTGGTACAAAAAAATAGACAATATACAGTATAAAGAGAAATGTATACATCATATCTGAATGTACAATAATACAATATATGTCGTACATGTGTTATTTCAATAAGAGAAAAAGGTTAAAATATCAAAGAACTACAATGATGTAATCAAAGCTTTGATACAAATAGTTGATATGTAATATTATAATAGAATAATCTGTGAGCAACTTGGTGGTCCATCAAATTAAATGAAATATCACCATAAATGAAGCACAGATCACATTTTTTTGTTATAAAATTGCATAATAATATACAGTGTATGGAATATCTTTTCCATTAGATTGATAGTGTTTATCCTGGGTTTCAATTAATCTATAAGCTCTGATATAGATTTCCAATGGAAGGCTATGAGACAGTGTATAGTGACACAGATAGTGTGCATCAATCTAATGTGGTAGATGGACATACCATTTATTTTTGTAAATACAGTGGAACCTTGGATTACGAGTATATTCCGCTTCAGGAAAATGCTTGTAATCCAAAGCACTCGCATATCAAAACGAGTTTCCCCATAGAAGTCAATGGGAACGAAGATAATTCATCCCACATCGACTTCTATGGCATGCAATAACGCATGTGGCCAGAGGTGAGGAGGGGCTGGAGAGCCCCGGAAATACTCGGGGACAGCTCGGCTGATCTCAGAAACCCTCGGAAAGGTTCGGAAACTGAATATTTCTGAGCGATTACGAGTATTTCTAAATGGCTTTAAAACATTCCGAGAGTCACCAGCGCCCACGTACCTCTGGCCAAATGTGGTACTACATTCCCCATTAGCTTGTATTCTGCTTGCAAACAGAGTCAGAATTTAAAAACAAAATGTGGTCGTTATTCAAAACGCTTGTTAACTACGTTACTTGTAAACCAAAATTCCACTGTAGCATACAATTGGGGAGTGCGAGATTAGATTTTTTTTTTTTTTTTTTAAGTTAAAGTATAACTAAAGACAATTTTTTTTTTTTTTTTTTTTTGAGTGAAGAGGGATTAGATTGCCCATTAGTTTTTATTGCGGTCTGTGCCCCAGTTCATGAGATTCATTCTCTCTATTTATCCCATTTACCATCATCATTAAGAGCCAGTTCAAACCATAGAAACGCTATCCCGATGCGTTCCAGGTGCTTTTTTGCATGCATGTTTTCCAGTGCGTTTTGGTACATTTTATTTTTTTTTAACAATCAGGAGTGCTTTTATTGGAGGAATACAAATACAGGAAATAAACATCTGGAATACAGACGGTTCATTACAGAATAAAAATAAGGAAAAAATTCAAAAGAAGACGAATGAAACCCACAGTGCACAACAGACATACAAATCACATAGTAGGCAGAGTCAACCACACAAAAGGGGAGTACGCCCAGGGCAGATAGTGCAAGGGCGGGGGTAGGAGCACAACCCGTGGAAATATAGCATGCATCTACATCTCAGTGAAAGGGGCCCACACCCGGCCCACTAGTGCCCCGTCCACGGTAGCCATACCTTATCGTACTTCCAGGGGCAGCCACGACTTATGCAAGTCAGTTTATACATGGGCAGCACTGCATTAACTCTATTCTCCCAGGAAGTAACGGAGGGGGGGTGGAGGAAGCCCAATGAACCAGTATTTCTTTTTTGGCATAGAAAAGGAGGTACGAAATCAGTAATTTACTATGGTGGGACCGTGATTCATCTCCGATAACCCCCAACAGAGCCAAAGCAGGCGTCACAGGGACGGAAAGCTCCAGCCGTACGTTTAGATGGTCAAAGACCCCCGCCCAAAAGGGCCCCAGCGCTGGACACGACCAAAACATGTGGAGGTACGTACCCGGCTCCGCCCGACATCGCGGACATAGCTGGTCTCGGTCGGGGTATATTCTAGATAACCGCACTGGAGTAAAGTATACTCTGTGCAGGAACTTTGTTTGCAGTAGTTTGTCACTCGCTGAAACCATTAGTTTGGGGGCATACTCCATACGCGAACGACAGCAAGGTACCCGACGGCATGATATCCTTAATCGTCGTTATACCAAATCTCGCCCAAACCTGAGGGTCAGGCATGGTCCGAAAATGAGGCAGGTTAGGATTCCCCCACAGAGGTTGCGTTGGGGCCCAACACCCCTCCCGACCAAACCGACGTCGCGCCGCCACCCACACCCTGAGGGTCACCCTAGTCGGGTCAGGTAGACCCGCGTAGGCTCTTGGACCTCTAAATGCCAGGTTACGCAGTTCCTGCAAAGATCCCAGCCACGCCGCCTCCAGACAGACGGCAGCATTGGAGCGTTTGGCCTCAAACCACCAGTAGACGGTGACCAGCATGGCTGCCCAGTAATAAACTCTACAATTCGGTAGCGCCAACCCCCCCAGCCGTGTAGGAATTTGCAGTGTGGATTTGGCTAATCTAGGGACGGACCCATTCCAAAGGAGGCAAAGAATACAGCTGTCCACCTCCCGAAAGAAGGTCGCCGGGATCCAGGCCGGGCTATTCCGGAAAAAGTAAGTAAATTTGGGTAAAATAATCATTTTTAGGATATTAATCCGACCAATTAGGTTTAACGGAAGACCAGACCAGGACTGACAGCGTTCCCTGAGGAGCTGGAGCAGGGGGAGCACATTAATATTGGGAGGGGGACCTAGTGACTCTCACCCCAAGATACTTAAAGTCAGTAACCCATTGCAGTGGAGTGGGCCCAGATAAAGCCACAGTTTGCGGGTCCAGGGGAAAAAACTGATTTTGACCAGTTGAATGCCGGATAGGGAACCGAACCTGTCAAACAGCTCTAAAGCAGCAGACAGGGACGGTCCCGCGTCATTCAGATATAACAGGGCATCATCGGCATAGAGGGACACCCTCTCCTCCTGCCCACCGACTCGCATACCACTAATCCTGGGAGAGTCTCGAACCAGAATTGCCAGGGGCTCCAACGCCAGGGCAAACAGGCCAGGGGACAAAGGGCACCCCTGACGTGTGCCCCTGTGGAGGGGAAAGGAGTCAGAGACTCGGTCATTGGTGCGTACCCTGGCTCTCGGCGCCCGATACAACAGCCGAAGCCACCGAAGGAAACCAGGACCGAAGCCAAAGCGCCGCAGAACCCCCCAAAGGTATTCCCACTCTACCGAGTCAAATGCCTTCTCGGCATCGAGAGGCAATGACCCGGGTTCCCACATTCTCATGTTGGATTGCAAGGTTCAAAAATAGTCTCCTGATATTAATGTCTGTCCCCTTGCCCGGCATGAAGCCCGTTTGATCCACGTGAATCAGCGTAGATATCACCGAGGACAAGCGGGTGGCCAAAATCTTTGCCAGAATCTTGGCATCCACATTAAGCAGCGAAATCGGTCTGTATGACGCACAATCCTGGAGGTCTTTACCAGGCTTAGGTATTAGGACTATGACAGCCTCCTCCATGGACTCGGGCAGTGCTCCGGCCTCTGCAAGTCCAGAGAAAAGAGCCCTGAGCTTGGGGACGAGGATGTCTGCATGCTGGGAATAGAACTCAGTGGGAAGGCCGTCTGCACCCGGGGTCTTGCCGCTCTGCAGACCCCGGATCGCAGCCTGGTTGGTACATTTTTAATGCAGCCCAGTGCTTTTTTTCACCCCTCTTTTTTTATTAACCTTAGATAAGGACAAATGTGTTCCGGTGCGTTTTTGTCCAGTGCAGGTAAAATGTAGCATGTTCTACTTTTTTTTTTTTCTGGAACTGGAACGCTCTGGAACTGAAAGTACTGGTGTGAACTATGCCATTGAAAACCATATAACCTACTTTCCATGCATTTTTGATACAGAAAAAAAAAACACACTGGACTGCATGTGGTGTGAACTGGCCCTAAAAGTGAAAGTAAAAGAAAACCCAGATTTTGGATTGTCCCCAGAAAAGGAATAGTGGGTGAAATCCCTTAATTTGGAGGGATTTCCTCTCATTTCCTGTTTGGCTATGGGACAGGAAGTGAAGGGAAAAATCTGCAATGGGACACAGATGGAAAAAAAAAAAATGTGACAGGGGTTATAACCCCCCCTTGCTCTATCCAAAATGAAAAAAAAAAAAAAGTTGTACACACAGTAATACTTTAAAAAGAAATTCTAGGTATAGATATTTTATGCATAATTCTATTGGTCCAACTTGGACCAATGTAACTGCATATACCATAGATGGCCGATGCCTATGGAAGCTGGAAATAACTGAAGCAGACACCCCCACTCTAGTGATCACCATTTGTGTCCCGTACTGCACTGATGCTTCATTCTGAACCCAGGTGGTCAGCTGATCAGCACAGGGGCCATTCAGGGGGCACTTGTGTAACTTAGCGACTTTGTTACTGGAGGGGAGGGGGGACTCTGTGGTGATGAAGGGACTAGAGCAGGGGTGGGCAACCTCAGCCCTCCAGCTGTGATGAAACTACAAATCCCATCATGCCTCTGCTTTTAGGAGTCATGTCTGTGATTGTCAGGGTCCTGCAATGTCTCATGGGACTTGTAGTTTCACCACAGCTGGAGGGCCGAAGTTGCCCACCCCTGGACTAGAGTATAGAGGGCAACTGATTTGATTGGGGCTCTTGTGTACTGTATAGGAGGGGGGGGGGGGGGTTGATATGACAGGGGAACCTTCTATAAATAAAATCAAAGGCAGTTGTGTGCATTGTGCCATACTCAGGTTCCCCATTGATAAGTACCTTTAATTGAAGTGACTGTAGCACTGTATAAACTGGTATTTAGACATCAGCACAGTAAGGAAACCTTGTCAACCTTCTGCTCCATCACCTCTCTCAGGAGCTCCATCACTGAACCCAAAAGAAGACTGCAGGTTCGCAGACTGGCGATGGTAAGGAGATACTAAAGAAGGTGACAAAGTCAAGGAGTTAGCCTGTGAGCTATAAATGGGTACCAACTGTCCTCAAATGCCAGAGAGGCAATCTATCCAAGGGCCCTTTTAGCTATACACACAGCCCCCACTTGTATTAGTAGGGGCTACCTTCATAAAGCAGGCTCTTCAGAGGAGTTAGCCGACATCTTCGGGCTGTGTAGGGGGTCTGGCTCTGAAGGCCCGTGGGTACTACTTCCAAAGAAAATTAAAGCGGAGGTTCACCCTAAAAAACAACTTTTTACCATGCCATTCAGCATACTAGCGTGAGCTACAGTATGCCTTTTTTTGTGCTGTACTTACAGTTTAATCCATTAGTTTGTTTCAGGCTACCGCGGGGGAAAAGGCGTTTCCTATGAAGAGGGGAACATGATTGACGGCCGGCTATGGCGCGTCACGCGTTCCGAAAATATCCGGAGTAGGACACGGCTCTTCACGGCGCCTGCGCAGTCAGCTCCTAGTCTGTCAATCATGTTCCCCTTTTACTAGGAACGCCTTTTTCCTGGCCGGAGTCTGAAACAAAACGAAAGGATTAAACTGTAAGTACAACCCAAAAAATAAAAATAAAGGCATACTGTAGCTCACGCTAGTATGCTAAATGGCACTGGAGCCAAAGAATTTTTTTTTTTTAGGGTGAACCCCCGCTTTAAGGAAATCAGTGGAAAACCGGACATCTCCACAGACTTCCTGCATTAAGTCAGAAGAACACTTAGACCACCTGTGGCATTGCTAATCACAGTGTTAAAAGCAGCAAGTCAGAAACTCCTTGGATCCAGCATCTGTATTCCATCTATGCTGCCACAGTGCTCTACTCTATAGAGAAAAATTGGTCCCATGGCAAAATGCTAGATGCTTGTAACAAGCCATCAAAACTGAAGACATTTGTTCCCACTATGCCATGAAGGGGGCCATTTTGGAGGAGACCACCCATTCTGACATGGTATGACAAGTTAAAGTCACTGCCAATATGAGACAGAGGGCAAAATCAGTTATTTCAAACTCCAACTGGGACTCTAGCTGCCTTGCAATGGAATGCAAAAAAGGTGAGCATTCAGTCAACCAATCTAGTGACATTCCTGTTAAAGTGGGTCACTAGTATGTACTGTGGCAACAAACCACTGTTTAACAAATTCCTTCTCAAGGAGGAAGAGTTCTAGGACACTCTCAGGTGAGACCCAGGACTCTTAAGGGTGCTTCCATTCTGTACAGAAGAATATTACAAACGGTAGTACTAGAAAGGTCTTTTCAGCTGTAAAAGCCCTAAATGGCCCAAGGCATGCTGATGAGACCTTTACGTGGCCAGAAGTGATCAGGTCGGTCTAGGTGGGTGATGAAAAGACGGATGATCCAAGTGGGGCTTTATGAGCAGGAGCAGAAGAGGGATGGTACTTCCCCTAGGCTGGTCGGTGAGAACGATCAAGGAGGTCACGCATTGCATCAGTTTCTTAGCCTTGACCCCTATCGTGTTACAACCAGCGGTGGTAGGAAATACAAAAAGATGCTATAGCTTTAGTCAGAGTTTTTCAGTGTAGCTTTTTTTTTTTCTTCAAATGAAAAAAAAAAAAAAAACGCTAAAAAACGCTGGCGCCGGCGTTTGAGCATTTTTTAGCGTTTCCCCCCCACCAAAAAACAGCACTTTCAACGCAAATTTCGGCCGTTCAGGAAAAAGCCAATAAACTCCAAAGCTCATTAACACTGAAAAACGCCCAGGTGTGCATGGGCACATAGGCTAACATAGAGTTCAGTTTATGGGCTTTAAAAAAAAAAAAGCCAAAACGCCAATAAACTACAGTTTATCAGATTCAGTGTGCATGGAGCCTAATATTAATCTTCGCAGTGATTACACCTACAACAGATGCCAATCACAATTTGCAAAATCTTATCTTAAAAACTGTCTTACCCCATCCCTTTGCATTTTAGGCCTCCAAGATCTGCCTTTTCTGGGTTTGTACATAGTAGATAGCTATATTATCATTCCTGCTACTGGCATGGATAAATAACAGAAGGGTAGAATACTTACCCTTTTCTTGAAAAATTCATCTTTCTGCCTGCTTCTGGAGCTGGTTGTGCAACCAAAAGCTGAGGCATTTGACCATCTGATCTCTGCTAGCCAGCCTAAACCCTTTCCCTGCCCTTAAACATAGATTATACGGCCAAAGTTAAAGACTTGTCACAGGAAACATCATATGGTGCATAGTGCAGGTTTTTCGTGTGGCAGCAGCTCCCTGCACCGACTGTTTGGCCAGGCAAAGGCACCAGTCAGCTCGTAGGTAATCAGCGTACATACTCACCAGCACACCATGGATCGACAACTTTCATCCAAAAGATTTTAATGACAGAGATTACATCTCAAAAGGAAAGTGCAACATTTCAGAGCCTTGCAGGACCCCTTTCGTCAGGCATGTGTCCTCACATGCCTGACGAAGGGGTCCTTTGCAGCTCCGAAACATTGCACTTTCCTTTGAAATGTGATCTCTTTCATTAAAATCTTTTGGATGGAAGTTGTCGATCCATGGTGTGCTGGTGAGTACGTACGCTTATTTGATGTTTCCAGGACCCAACTGGTAATCACTGCAGTGCACACCATTTTATAAGCTATATCTGCCAAGAACCTGTGCAATAGGAATATTGATCAGCTCGTAGGTAAAGTCTGGTTTTACCTATGCTGGGGCCGGTGATAAGCTTTGCTTTTAGAGCACTGTGTCCTGTTATGCTCAAAGTAGGGGTAAAAGTATATTCCCTTGTCCTTGAACATGAGGTGCAGGCTTATCCTGATGCCAATCAAGAGGGCTAGGAAGTGTAAAGAGGAAAGGATCACCGCTACTCCCTACAAGCCCAGGTGAACCAACAATAAGGAGAGGCCTCAGCTTATATGTGTCCACCACACAATGATTCCCTCCCACCAGGGCTTAGTCATAAGGAACTGGTGGACAGGGCAAGATGCATGTAGGCTGAGGCCACTCCTTATGGTTTGCTCATTTGGGTTGGTCAGGAGTAGCGGCGATCCTTTCCTCTTAGGGCCCCATGTACACTGCTGCTGCTAAACGGACATTTAGAGGCAGTCGGACCATTTTTTCAACTGTCCCTGAATTCATTCAATGTTATCTTATGTGTACACAGGTTTGTTTACTGTTGTTTTTAGGCAGTTGTGTTTATAGGCCTTTTTTTGAGGGCAAAAAAATTTGTTCAGATGTTGAAGTTTACAACGTTTCATATGCCAAAAGCGTCTAAACGCGTTAACCCACGTTTAGTTTATATTTTTAGTTTTTTTTTTAAATGTTTCTAAACGCAAACGTGGCATGTAACCGGGGCAAAACGGACGTTTTAAACGTGGCTTACTATCTGTCAAGTTAAATCGTTCAGGAGAGGTTGTAAATACGTCGCTTGTACATGAAGCCTTAGGGCTCTTTCACACGGACGTTCCGTATGTCCGATCTCCGCTGAGCAAACGGAGGTGCACGGGGCGGATCATTACTGATCCGCCCCGTGTGAAAGAGCCCTTACACTTGCTTTTGAATTGACAACAGTTCACAGATGGTCGCAAAATTCTCTGGAATTAAATGGTACGAGAAACTTTTTCCTTTAACAGAAACAGATCCAAGCAATTTTAAAAAGAATACCGTTTTTAATGCAATGATGTCTAGGGATCAGAAAAGAGCAGGGGGTTAATTCGGCCAATGCGATAGGATCGGGGGAAAGGACGAAACCGACAACTTTCCAGTGCTTAACAAGGAAAAGCTCTAGCTGCTGGCCTTCTCTTTCCTTCCGCCTGGTAATATGAGTAGCTGCAGCACTAAATTATTAATTAGCAAGACAGGACAGGAGCTTGCAGCTCAAACTGTGCCAGTAAAGGAAGAGCCTGTTGGGAGTTATTGTATTACTGGACCAAAATACACTTTTCTGAAGAGGTGAAAAGACGGCTTCTTAACAAAAGGAGGTAGAAAAGGAAAAAGCATCTTTGCTGCACTGAACTACCTCCTCAGAAGAACACTTCTAATGATCACTACTTAAGACAAGCCCTACTAAAACTATTTACTACATAGCAACTGAGAAAAATAAAATAAAAATGTTCAGGTCTCAGGGAACCCCTTCTAGAAATCATACTTCTCATGTCACCCATCTTGCTCACCTTGGCCACTCAGCCCCTAGCCATTAAAGGGACTTTTCTTTAATACAAAGAGTGCATATCCTTGTATAAAGACAATGGGCTAGATTCATCTAGAATCGCCTATTTTTGTGCGGGCGTAGCGTATGCCTTTTACACTACGCCACCGCAACTTTTACAGGCAAGTGCTTTATTCACAAAGCACTTGCCTGTAAAGTTGTGGCGGTGTAGCGTAAATGGCCCGTCTTAATTCAAATTGGGCGGGAAGGGGGTGTCTATTATTTAAATGAAGCGCGATCCCGCGCCGAACGTACTGCGCATGCGCTGGCTGTGAACGTTTTCAAGTGCGCATGCTCCAAATCACGTTGCAAATTGTCAATGACAGCGACGTGAACGTACGGCCAGCCCCATTCTGAATCGACTTACGCAAACGACGTCTGTCCCGACGTCCATACTTAACATTGCCTGCGCCTCATATAGCAGGGATAACTTTAGGCCAGGCATAAGCCTAACGTAAACGACGTAAGCAGATACGCTGGCCAGGCGCACGTTCAGGAATCGGCGTATACGCTCATTTACATATTTTAGACGGGAACGCCACCTAGCCTTCAGCCTAAAATATGAAAATAAGATTCAACGGCGTAAGAGACTTATGCCAGTTGGACCCAATGGAAATCTATGCGTTACTGATTCTATGAATCAGTCGCATAGATAGGAGGCCTCAGACGCAGAAATAAGACGGCTTATCTGGAGATAAGCCGTCTTATCTCTTTCCTGAATCTGGCCCAATGCCTCAATTTACTTGGCCAATCCCAAACAATCTTTTTTTCTTTCTTCAAATATTAATCAGTTTGGGGATTACACCGGCTTCTGGGTAAACAAGTACAAATACAGTAAAACCTTGGTTTGAGAGCGCTTTGCAATACAAGCAAAATGTTTTAATACATTTTGCATTGATATACTAGCGATGTCTTGATATAAGAGCAGCGTCATGTCACAACTGAGTATAAAAAAGAAGAGAGGCGCCTCTAAGTGTAGAAATATGGTTACATTTAATGAAGGTACAACATTTAGCAATGTATTGCTAAACTTCACTTCTCTTTTATACCCTGTAAAAAAAAATGCTTTGATATACAAGTTCTTTGGATTACAAGCATGTTTCTGGAACAAATTATGCTCGCAATCCAAGGTTTTACTGTACGTTCTTTTCCTCTCAATCCTGACACAGTCATACAACTAAAAGTTACCAAAAAAAATTTAGGGTCCTTTCACACGGAGCGAACCGTTTTCCGGTCCGCTCCGTGTGTGTCCGTCGGCTCAGCGGGGGGTCCCGCTCAGCTGTCGGCGGACAGGGCGGTCCCCGCACACTGTGCAGGGACCGCCCTGTGTCTCCTCCGCTCTCCCCTATGGGGAATCGGATGAATACGGACTGTTTGTCTGTCTTCATCCGATCCGTTCCGCCGGATGGAAGAAAAATAGGGTTTTCTTCCGTCCGAAAAACCGGATCCAGACGGACGCGGATCTTTGCGGACGTTAGCGGATGCATCATCCGCTAACGGACGCAACCCCATAGGGGTCCATTACAAGTCCGTAAACGGACTTGTATAAAACGGACGAACGGAGGCGGACATGTGAAAGATGCCTAAAACGTAAAAACGTATACATAACTATGCAGATTCCCTTAAGGCAATTTTTTTTATTTTTTTTTAAATAGCTTCCTTTACCTTAGTGCAGTCCTCCTTCACTTACCTCATCCTTCCATTTTGCTTTTAACTCAGGTAATTTTGGGGGACATTCCTCTGTTTATTTTTTTCAGCCAGCGAATGCATGTTTGCGGTCAGGTTATTTTTCAAATAAGTGATTAAAAGGGGTTGTAAAGGTACAATTTATTTCCTAAATAGCTTCCTTTACCTAAGTGCAGTCCTCCTTCACTTACCTCATCCTTCCATTTTGCTTCTAAATGTCCTTATTTCTTCTGATGAATCCTCACTTCATGTTTTTCTGTCTAACTCCACACAGTAATGCAAGGCTTTCTCCCTGGTGTGGAGTGTTGTGCTTGCCCCCTCCCTTGAGGGCAAGCAGGAGAGTCAGGACGCCTACTAACACACAGCTCATTTCTCTATCTGCAACGTAGAGAGTGTCCTGACTTCCCTGTAGTCCAAGGGAGGGGGTGAGCACAACACTCCACACCTGGGAGAAAACCTTGCATTACTGTGTGGAGTTACAGACAGAAGAACAGGAAGTGAGGATTTCTCAGAAGAAATAAGGACATTTAAAAGCAAAATGGAAGGATGAGGTAAGTGAAGGAGGACTGCACTAAGGTAAAGGAAGCTATTTAGGAAAAAAAATTGTACCTTCACAACCCCTTTAATCACTTTTTTTGAAAAATAACCTGACCGCCAACATGCATTCGCTGGCTGGAAAAAAATAAACAGAGGACTGTCTCCCAAAATTACCTGATGCGCAGAGTTAATGTAGTTGACATTACTTTTTTTCTTACCCTATTTCATTTTTGGATTATGTTGGAGACTGACCGGATCAATCACTGGTCATGGATGGGTGGTAATGCGGGCGAGTAGGAAGGAATCCCTCCAGTAGGTTGTGCCCAGCATAAGATAATGGGGATGAAACCTCTTTGGGCTTGGGCCATTGCCTTTTTTAGTATGACGTTATGATTGTTTCCACATGTAGACCAGGAAGAGCGCCCTGTGTCCAAAAGAATGCAAATTTGAAGGTAGATTAAAGTGGTTGTAAACCCTCAGGTAGAACTTTCACCTACAGGTAAACCTAGATTAAGGTTTACCTGTAGGTGCTTGCAATATCTCCTTAACCTACTCGATTTAGAAAATATTTGCATAAAAGACTGTACCGATGTCTACGGCGCATTCGCGCTGTAGACAACAGCGCAGGCGCACAGATCGTGCAGTTTTATGAATGGGGTAATGCTGTAAGTGATGTGTGGGAGTGACGTCACACGACTCCGGACAGTCACAGAGCCGGAGTTCGCAGACCCGGAAGAAGAGGGGTGAAGAATTGTTGTCCTCGCTACTAACGAGGAGGCCAGGGACATTGTTGGCTTCTCCTGCAGGTAAGTGACACATAATGGGCTACTATACATTATGCTTTACCTTTGCAGGGACACAGAGGAAGTAAACCCATTAGGATTTTCTTACACCACAGTATCTAGAGTTTACAAAGAATGAGCTGCGGTCCTGTAGGCAAAAATTCCACATCAAAGTAAGTTCAGGTCAGGCTTATTTAAAAAAAAAAATACATAGCAGAAAATAAAATAATATTTTCCAAATATTAAGGCTTTTTTCATTTACAGTGCAAAAACAAAAGAAAGCTATTTGTGCAGAAAAAGATTAAATAATTTTTCATTTGTGTACATTGTTACTTTAACCACGTAAGACCCGGACCAAAATGCAGGTAAAGGACCTTGCCCCTTTTTGCGATTCGGCACTGCGTCGTTTTAACTGACAATTGCGCGGTTGTGCGACGTGGCTCCCAAACAAAATTGGCGTCCTTTTTTCCCACAAATAGAGCTTTCTTTTGGTGGTATTTGATCACCTCTGCGGTTTTAATTTTTTGCGCTATAAACAAAAATAGAGCGACAATTTAAAAAAAAAAATGCAATATTTTTTACTTTTTGCTATAATATCCCCCAAAAATATTATAAAAAAACGTTTATTTTTTCCTTAGTTTAGGCCGATACCTATTCTTCTACCTATTTTTGGTTAAAAAAAAAAAAAAAAAAAAAAAATCGCAATAAGCGTTTATCGGTTAGTTTTCGCAAAATTTATAGCGTTTACAAAATAAGTAATAGTTTTATTGCATTTTTATAAAAAACATTTTTTTACTACTAATAGCGGCGATCAGCGATTTTTTCGTGACTGCGACATTATGGCGGACACTTCGGACAATTTTGACACATTTTTGGGACAATTGTCATTTTCACAGCAAAAAATGCATTTAAATTGCATTGTTTACTGTGAAAATGACAGTTGCAGTTTGGGAGTTAACCACTGTAGGATTTGAGTGTTCCCTGTGTGTGTTTACAACTGTAGGGGGGTGTGGCTGTAGGTGTGACGTCATCAATCACGTCCCCCTATAACAGGGATGACGTGATCGATGCTGCGGCCACAGTGAAGCACGGGGAAGCCGTGTTTACACACGGCTCTCTCCTTTCTTCAGCTTCGGACCGGGTCACGGGAGCGCGCCCGTGACCCACGGCTGGGTACTAAAACCAACGTATATATACGTTGATGTGCCCAGCCGTGCCATTCTGCCGACGTAAATGTGCAGTAGGCGGTCCTTAAGTGGTTAACGGATAATTGCACGGTCATGCAACGCAGTGCCAGAAAGCATGAAATGGCCTGGTCATGAAGGGGGTAAATCTTTCAGAGCTTAACTGGAACACTACATAAAATAGTAGTAGATGACTGGTTTTTCAAATCTCTCTGGGATGGGGGGGGGGGGACACAGCAGCTCACTGAGCTTCCCACAGAATGGCTGTGCAGCGGGGTGTATCAGGACATGTCTGATCATTGGAGGAGAGTAGACTGAGTTCCCAGCACAGCTAGAGAACCGACAATGGTGTGCTCTTCTGCTTAGTGTGGTCAGTTTTTAATAGGAAAGCCATGTGACTGGCAGGAACACCAGAGATTCTTCCACAAGGGAGCAATTCAAAGAAAACAGGATACTTTTTTATACAAGCACATGGTACAGCAGGCACATATCAGGAATATGAAGTATTTGGCCAATAAATGCTTTAAAAGTGGTTGTAAACCCTTTACAGCCACTTGATGCTACAGGTAAGTCTATATTAAAGCGGATCTCCACCCTAAAGTGAAGATCCGCTGATCCGAACACTCCCCCCCTCCGGTGTCACAATTGACACCTTTCAGGGGGAGGGGGGTGCAGATAGACAGGTATCTGCACCCACTTCCGGCCCAGCATTCACGGACAAAAGACGGGCATTTCATCACATCCCGTCTGTCCCCCGTTGTGTGCTGGGAACACTCGTCTCCCAGCACACAGCTGGAGCCAATCGGCGGGCGCATCGCGACTCGCGCATGCGCCGTAGGGAACCGGGCAGTGAAGCCGCAGCACTTCACTTCCTGGTTCCCTCACCGTGGATGGAGCGGGGAACAGCAGAGAGACGAGCGATCGCTCATCCTCTGCTGCGGACGGCGCTGGACTCCAGGACAGGTAAGTGTCCTAATATTAAAAGTCAGCAGCTGCAGTATTTGTTGCTGCTGGCTTTTAATATTTTTTGTTTTGTGAACCATCCGCTTTAATGCTATAGCTGTAGCTATCCAGTGTATCGGGGCACTGGGTCAAACTAAAGCAATGGCACCTATATGCCGTGGCTTCAGTCTGTGTGCCGTTACACATGTGCAGCCCCGCCCATGACGTCACCGCAGCCCCGGCCAATCACAGCGACAGAGCTGTGATACCCGGAAGTAAACCCCAGGAGAGATGCCACCGCCGGAGGGGAGGACGAGGACCGCTGCGGGGGCTTCGATGTAGGGTAAGCAATTCATGCCTTTGTCTTGCAGGTTTTTATTTTATTGGGTTTACAAGCACTTTAAGCCTGCATACTTGGAGTGCCGACATAGTCATATATATGCGGATGCAGGCAGGAGGAAGGGTGGCGTAAAGTCATACTACACCTGTGTTGACTGGAGTTGTAGAAAATAATGGTGATCAGCTGAAAATAATCAACACATCGTAAATCCATTTTCTTAATTTGATATTAGTGAGCCTACAACTTCTTTTGTTTTTAGAATACTTGTGATTTATAGGGTGACCTATCCTCCTTCCCATAATGAGACAATGCACAACAACAGATTTATACCGGAGTGAGTCTGTACATAAAACCATAATCAGTTCTTTATGCTGGTGCAAACGGCCAGAGCAATCTCTATAATCATATATTACAGAGTGAGAATTCAGCCCTCAATTTGCTCCAATAAACTGCAGTATCTTCACAGGAGGGCAGAGCGAACGCTTCCTAATGAATCCATCAGCATACATTTTTCATAACATGATTATCTCTCTGGCAGATTCGTCGTCTTAAGCTTTCTCTCCTCTGTAATTGTTTTCCCAGTAAGCCAGGCTACAATTACCATGCTATGAGGCTGACGTGCAGTCACAATGTGAAGGAGAGAGGACAGCAGATCTCCCGCTAGTACACCTAATTGTGCTATAAAGTCTATCTTATTGCAAGTGGGACATGTGAGAGAACACATAACGGCCACAAAGGCTTACCGAAATACTTCAAGATGTGTGCCTTACATACACGTATGTGTCACCAGCGACACGTGTCATGGTAGAAAGGTGACCAGGAGAGGTTAACCGATGTCTGACCTCATATTGTTTCATGATGTGTCTATTTAATATAAAGTTTACCCTTGTAATAGCCATCCAGCATACAGAATACTGTCAAAAGTTTTGGGACGCCTGCATTTACACACATGGGGCCAGATTCTCAAACGAGATACACTGGCGTTTCGTAGGCAACACCGTCGTATCCGTTTTTTTTCCTGAGTATCTATGCGTGTGATTCCTAGAATCACTTACGCATAGATACAGTGAAGAACCGACAGGTGTAAAACAATTACACCGTCGGATCGGAGATGTAATGACAACGCCGGCCGCTAGGTGGCCTTTACGATGATTTCTAATTTGCCTATGCAAATGAGCCTAATCCGTCGATTCCCGAATGTTTTTACGCCGCCCCGTCGTCGTTTACGTCGTTTCCGTAAGCGTAAACCTACCCCTGCTATATGAGGGGTAGGTTTACGAAGTTCCGTCGTTGCCATGTTAAGTATGGCGTCGGGTCAGCGTCGTCTTTTTCCGTCGGTTACGTTGTTTTACTAAGTCGTTCGCGAATAGGGATATACGTAAACGACGCTCACGTCGGCTTCATTCATTTTTTTTCAACGTGAGCTGGAAAATGCGCATTGGGCTATTTTTGAGGCCGGTGCATGCGCAGTTCGATCGACGCGGAGGCGCGCTTAATTTAATTACAAGCCGCCCCCTTTGAATTACGCGGCCTTACGCTGGGCCATTTACACTACGCTGCCGCAACTTACGGAGCAAGTGCTTTGGGAATACGGCACTTGCTCTGTTAAGTTGCGGCGGCGTAGTGTAAATGGCTTACGCTACGCCAGCGGGCAAATGTTCGTGAATCTGGCCCATGAACTGTGGTTGTAAACCCTAATGCCCTGTACACATGATCGGTTCATCCGATGAAAACGAACCGATGGATTTTTTCATCAGATTTCCGATGAAGCCGACTTTCATCAGTCTTGCCTACGCACCATCGGTTAAAAATCCAATCGTGTCCAACGCGGTGACATAAAACACAACGAAGTGCAGAGAAAAATTAAGTTCAATGCTTCCGAACATGCGTTGACTTGATTCTGAGCTTGCGTGGATTTTTGACCGATGGATTTCCCCACAGACAATCGTTTTTTTTCTATCGGTTTTTTAACCATCAGAACATTTTAAAACAGGTTCGAAAAAAAACAATGGGGTCCACACACGGTCGGTTCGTCCGATGAAACCGGTCCATCGGACCGGTTTCATCAGACGAACCGATCGTGTGTACAGGGCATCACAGACCACTTTAACCTACAGGTAAGCCTAGATTAAGGCTTACCTGTAGGTGCAACAAATATCTCCTAAACCTATACTTTTTAGGAGTTATATTTACAGAAAAGACTGCACCAATGTCTATGGCGCATTTGCACTGAGCGTGCCGTTAGTGAAGGCGATTGTGCCCAAACGGACGTCATCGTGGCTCCGGCCAATCACAGCGCCGCAGTTGCAATACCCAGAAGTCACTCAGGTAACATGGTGGCAGCAGAGAAGAGGAACGAGAGTCGCTTCGGGGCTTCGATCTCAGGTAAGTAATTCATAATGAGATAGTATGCTATGCAAACTAGCTCATTATGCTTTTCTCTTGCAGGTTTTTTTTTTTTTAAGAAATGTTTTAGAGGGTTTACTTCCTCTTCAATCCATCCTAAACATCTTGCACTCTCGGGCCCCCCAGCCTCCCGTTTTACTAACCTAAGCCACGAAACTCCTGGGCTCATCCCCGCAATGGTTTCCCCCTGCTAGAGGCGGGTCATCATGATGAGGCACGCCAGGTGGCGGGGCCGAGTGATGACTGGCGGCTATAGCCGCCGACTGTATCACAGGAACGCGCCCACAAGCTAAACCCCTTGGGAGAGAGCTTCCCATGAAGGGGGTTAGCTATTGCAGGGAGGAGCCGAGACAGCCGCAGAGGGACCCCAGAAGACAAGAATCGTGGTTAATCTGTGCAAAACAAACAGCACAGGGGAGGCAAGTATGACATGTTTGTTATTTTTATTTATTTTTTTAAACCGAAGCCATACAACCTCTTTAATGGCATCCCAGTCTTATGCCCCTAGACCATGGGTCTTCAAACTATGGCCCTCCAGTTGTTCAGGAACTACAATTCCCATCATGCCTAGTCATGTCTGTGAATGTAAGAGTTTTACAATGCCTCATGGGGTGTGTAGTTCCGCAACAGCTGGAGGGCCGTAGTTTGAGGATCCCTGTCCTAGATTTTTGTCATACGATTCTGGAAAAACATTAAGGTGTGCTTAGCTACGTATCTGAAATTATGTCAAATACGTGTGACCCTTGTGTCCTTCTGGTTTATTTTCGTGTTTCCGATCATACGTGGTGTTTGTCCATTGATTTTGTCCATTGATTTTTAGCGGACGCATACTGTACCGATTAGATGATTGTCGTGCAATGGGCTGTCGTCCGAGCAAAGTTTTTGCATTTTTGCGCTTTGGATTTTGTTGGACGGACTGTCGGGATCGGCTGTCGAAAAGCTGTGTACCAACGATTAGATTATCGAACAGTCTATCCGAAAGCGATTTATATCATCCGATAATCTGAACGTGTGTACGAAGCATTAGTCCATAGGGTTCAATATTGAGTTGGCCCACTCTTTGCAGCTATAACAGCTTTATCTCTTCTGGGAAGACTGTCCACAAGGGTTACGAGTGTGCCTATGGGAATGTTTGACCATTCTTCTAAAAGCACATTTGTGAGGTCAGGCAATGATGTTGGACAAGGAGGCCTGGCTCCCCCATTGTTGGGATCAGTGGTAGCAATAACAACCACCAACGTTCATGTCAGTGACACAATATTAACCCCCAAGCACTGGTGCTCCATCCGCTCTCTCCTCACTGGACCAGAAGGCAGAAGCGGGAGCAATTGGATCCTGCTGCTGTCATTTTTCACCTGTGACAAGAGAGTGGAGAGAGATGCTGCTCTCGGTGGGTCCGAGCCACACTGTGCGTCTATGGACACATTTTACAATTACTTTAACCCAGGGCTTTTTTTCTCAGAAAAACAGTACAGGAACTCAATCACGACGATCTCAGCCAGCTCTAGTACCTCCCAGCATACTGTAATTGACACCACCTGTCTCACTTGCAGGAAGATCATCTAGTGGTGATGTTGGCATTTGATCTGCACCTCATGTACCTGCATCTCCCTTGTCCCCACCCTTCACTCAGTGGGAGCCACTCAAGAGATCTGATCTGTTGTGGAACAAACTGTCACTTGTAAGCATAGAAGCCTGACTTTTGTGTTTTCAAGTAATAGTGGTGAGCAGGGAGCAGAGGGCTGAGCCAGAGGTGGTGGAACGGAGTTACCAGTCTCTGCTACCAGAAAAGGTGCCAGCAAGAGACACAGATGGCAATGTGAAAAAAAAAAAAAACACTACACATACTTTTTATTTTTATCTTTTTGCACAGACATATGCTTTAAAAATTCTTGCACAACTTATTACAGACCTACAAAGAGTTATTGTCTTAGAGGCAGTTCACACGGGGGCGGCACGACTTCGGGGGCGACTCGGCAAGTCGTCCTGAAGACGACTTCAGGGGCGATTAGCAAAATTACCTCTGTATAGAAGTCAATGAAAGTCGCCCCCGAAGTCGTACAAGAACCTTTTTCTAAGTTGACTTGTGTCGCTCCTATTAGAACGGTTCTGGTAAATAGAATGGGACGTGACTTGTCAGGTGGCTGAGTCGCCCCAGTGTGAACCGGCTCTTACCACTCTGTTATTACAAATGTTAAAAAAAAAAAAAATGCGTTTTTGAAAATAATTACATAGGATGAAAAATAAAGTAATAAAAAGTACTCACTTTGTCTGAAGCCTCTGATGCCAGGAGATTGGTAGCAAGGGTTTGCAGTTTGTGATGTGCCACCGTTTTCAGTGCCGCAAGACTACGTCTGGTCATTGCCTGTTTTAAGTTGACTGCCGAATGGCTGAGTGCATCCACTGCGGCAGGGACTGCCTCGTCACAAGCATTCAGTATTTCTACTGCTGTGATACCCATGACACAACGATCCAATGCACCTTAATAGAGAGAAAAAAAATGTCTAAGGCCATACATATTTAAAAATCAAATCTCATCAGAGCACTAGAAAAATAGTGTTCCTTTTAAATAAATAGCCAAAAAAAAAAAGACACATTCACCCACTGGCTGGCACATTGGTCTACCAGCTGACTAGGACTTTACAGTTGTGGCATTGAGGACAGGGGTGGATAAAAATCAATGACAAATATTTTTATATATATATATATATATATATATATATATATATATATATATATATATATATATATATATATATATAAATATATAAATATAAATATTATATACAAATCTGATGATTTTCCTATTTAATAATAGATTTTTTATTTTTATCCAATTTATTTTAATAAAAATGCTTTTGGATTAGAAATCTACCTAAAGATAGTTTTCTATTTTAAGATACATTAATAATTTTGTTTATTCAGCATGAAATGGAGCTTAGTTATGAAGCATTGAGGCTGTATATTCTGCAGTATTTACATTTTTGGTAAACTCATTCAATGAATCCAAGTTCTGCAAGCTGAGATAACAAGCACTGCATTGATGCATTCACACAATATCACAGTAACCATGAGATAAAACAAAGTTCAGGAATATTCCTTTATCCCATTGTTTTGCAAATCTATGTACATTACAAACTGTATGATTGAATCGGTTCTGATATCACCGTTTTACAAACCTCACAGCTTATTATTCTAAATAGGAATTGCAAATATTAAAGATTCTAACTACCAGCAAGAATAAGTCCTTACATTTAAAGAGCACCTGTCATTTCATATCAATCATGACAAGGATGGCAACTCCAAATATTGATTTGATTTGGATTACTTTCCATTTTGTTACAATAATTGATAAAAAATTAACTATTTAAGAATGGGAGGAAAATATTAAATGGAACATAAACGATTAGTAAATGTAGAAGAGTTTTTAAAGGACATATCATAGGTATTAAATGGACGTATCAACATTTTGAGGTAAGAAGGATGCAATCCAAGGGGAACACATTTTCTCAAATTTGTGCATATCATCAAATAGAACAGCAGCAAGTTTTTCATTAAACATACAGATGAACCTCGGATTGCGAGTAACGCGGTTAATGAGCGTTTCGCAATATGAGCATTGTATGTTAAAATATCCTAACCCAGTTTGCGAGTGTTGTCTCGCAAAATGAGCAGGATTCAGGCCAAAGCGGTGTGCAGTACAGTGTTTGGCCTGATGTTGGGAGGGGGCACCAGAGCCAAACATGATTAGCGCCGTTTGGAAATGCACAGAAAGGACCAAGGACAGCTCGGCTGACCTCGGCAAACCTCAGAAAGGGAGTTCCGAGATTTGCCAAGGTCAGCCAAACTGTCCCCGGGCCTTTCCCGCCGTTTGAGGCTCTCCGGCGCCTCTGGCCACATGCGGTACTGCATACCATTTAAGTCAATGCGAAACAAATTATTTCCGTTACCATTGACTTCAATGGGGAAACTCGCTTTGATATACGAGTACTTTGGATTACGAGAATTCTCCCGGAACAGATTATGCTTGTAATCCGAGGTTCCCCTGTATACCAATTCATTTTATTTTTAACCAAATGTGAAATTTGGAGTAGAAGACCACCATGCTTTAGCCAAAGTTTGTTTGGCAGTAGTAAATAAGAAGGCTAGGAGTTGGAAACGAACATTTGTGAAACGTTTTGGTTTGAGATTCAATAAGGCTTCTAGTGGATTCTTGGAAAGCTGTTTACCAATTATGGTAAAAAATTATTTGGTATAGGTCAGTCCAAAATTGCTCTATTGTAGGACAGTCCCATCACATATGTGAGAGGGTTCCAGTTCCTAAGCAACCTCTGAAGCATTTATCAGAGACTGTTGCATTAAATTTGGCTAGGCGTTGAGGAACCAAATCCCATCTCATGAGTAATTTATCATTGGATTCTACTGTTGATGTATTAATAGAACAGTGGGATGTAGTGTACCAAATTTGTTTCCAATCTTTTAATATATTTAATTTAATATTTTCCTCCCATTTATAAATGTTACATATATATAAAAAGTAACATTTATAAATGGGAGGAAAATATTAAATGGAATATATTTTAAAATGATATATATTTTTATGAATTTGTATACTTGTAATAATTTTCATTCTTAAAACTTAAATAAAAATACTTATGAAAAAATAAAAATAAACTAGTAACACATTTCTGAAAGCATTCTTAGCCGCTCAGAGATCGCCCTATTTATATATACTGTGGCAGGGCAAAAAAAATAAAAATCTATTCCATAGTTTGTAGATGCTATAACTTTGGCGCAAACCAATCAATATACGCTCATTGGGATTTTTTTTTTTACCAAAATTATGTAGCAGTATACATATTGGCCTAAATTGATGAAGACATTTTTTTATTTTTTATTTACTGGATTATGTTTTATAGCAGAAAGTATGTTTTCTTTTATAAAATTGTCAGTCTTTTTTGGATTATAGCGAAAAAAAACAAAAAAAAAAAATGCAGAGGTGATCAAATATCACCAAAAGAAAACGACTGTATATACTCGAGTATAAGCCAACCCGAATATAAGCCGAGGCACCTAATTTTACCACAAAAAAATGGGAAAAACGTATTGACTCGAGTATAAGCCTAGGGCAGTGATGGCGAACCTTGGCACCCCAGATGTTTTGGAACTACATTTCCCATGATGCTCTTGCACTCTGCAGTGTAGTTGAGCATCATGGGAAATGTAGTTCTAAAACATCTGGGGTGCCAAGGTTCGCCATTACTGGCCTAGGGTGTCCATCTGCATGCCTCACTGTGCCCATGCCTCCCTGTGCCCATGACTAGACTGACGTTTAACATGGGAGTCTATGGAAGGGGTGCCCGGCTTTGAAAAATCTGTGCTCCCCAGCTGTAGGTCCTACAGACAACAAACTTTGCACACTTGTAGATGAGAAATGGGGCTACACGTGTGCCAAGATCCGGGTCCAGTGGACCTATGGTCGGTACCGGGGCCCCAAAGTCACCTGAGAACAGGGGCGGACT
This sequence comes from Rana kukunoris, assembly GCA_029574335.1. Classification (NCBI taxonomy): domain Eukaryota; kingdom Metazoa; phylum Chordata; class Amphibia; order Anura; family Ranidae; genus Rana; species Rana kukunoris. Next base: position 46,044,788 of record CM056049.1, on the reverse strand, counting down.
GACAACTCATGGGGCCCCCGGGCAATAGAAGATTATGGGGCCCCCGGGCTTACAGATGGCCACCAAGCCAGGTGGCAGTACAGAGGCGGGGCAGCTAAAATCTCAGGATTTTCACATCAAAAGCATGTAGGTTTTGGACATATCAGGGACAGATGTAAAAAAAAAAAAAAAAAGATTTTTACATACTGATGAGGCCCCCTAGTGGCATGGGGCCCTAGGGCAGTGCCCGAGTTCCTCAATGGTCAGTCCGCCACTGCCTGAGAAATGACCGTTTAACATGAGAGTCTAAGGAAGGGGTGCTCCCCGGCCAACAAACTTTGCATACTTGTAGAGGAATAGTGGGGCTACATCTGTTTGGGGTCCAGGGTACCTACGGCCGGCCAGTACCTGGTCCCCAAAGCCTGTGATATCAGGCACAAAAAGGTGACTCGACTACAAGTCAAGGGGGGCATTTTCATCACAAAAAAATGCGCTGAAAAACTTGCTTATACTCGAGTATATACAGTAATTGTAGGAGAGAAAAAAAAAATATTTTGGGTACAGCGTCCCTTGACCGTGCAATTGTCAGTTAAAGCAACGCAGTGCCGTATCGAAAAATATGGCCTGATCAGGAAGGGAGGTGAACCTTCCGGAGCTGAAATGGTTAATTTACAGCATTTTTAACACTTGCCTAAAACTTTTGCACAATATATATTTGCTATGATATAGAACAAAAATACAGAGAATTAGTAGGAACGAGGCATTCAAATGCATGAGAACAATATCCTGTATATTACAAAGCAATATACAGGTAGAGCCGGTACCATTGTAAAGCAATGCCCCCACCCCAGAATGAGTTATGAGCCTCTTATTTCCTTATTATAGTTTTATTTTCCCATAGTAAGAACACTCTTCTGATCAGCATCTGGTACCAGCGCTGTATATGGGCAATTCAATAAAACATTTACAACACATATGTGTACGTTTTTATTAGCATTGTATTGTTTTATGCTTTATATTTTATGCTTATAAGACATTAAACCACTGGATTTCAGCAATGGTTTCCGCGGCAAAACAGAGACATCACTGTTGATATTTTGCAGAAAATCTCTAGTTATACACATACTAATTAATTTAGGAATCGTTAAAATGACAAACAAATCATGATACCTAATCAATCACCACTACAGTCAAAACCCGATCCTATCAAGAAGCCCATTCATCCCCATGCTAATCAGTCTTGCAGTGCCCCCTGCTGCTTTCACAAGGTATAAAATCATCGGATTTAATTGGTATGCCGCCAGTGCAACACTAAGAAATGATACTGCGGAGTGTGTGAATGTCAGTGAGCACATTACATCAAATAGAGGCTGCACAGGGAACTAGACAAAGGCTATGTTATATCCAAATTCTTCTCAATGCTACACTGACCTGCCAGACCTGAGTGTTCAGTATCCCCAATTGTACTGTTACATCCTTTCATTGCAATGGGATAGCAGTGAACACAGCCTTTCCTGGCATGTTTACCCTAGAGAAACACCCTAAATAATTCAGGCGTCAGGGAACCCTTACCAAAAACCAACTCATTAATGACAGGCAGCAGATTGGTGACGCCTCATCAGTGCCCGTTTTAACCCTTTAAACCCGGCGTCACCTCGCTGTATCTATTCACCCGAGTGGGTTGCATTCAGCAATGAAACTACCCGACGAGCACTGCAGGGGGTATAAATACCCAAGGGCCGGTCAGGGTTTGTTAAACCGCAGCTTAGCTGCCTATTTTTTTTACTACCTCCTGGCCGCAAGTGTGAGGGAGCTCTAAGGGTTAATTGCCTTTAAGCCCTGGTTCACACCAATGCGACTTGTCATGCAATTTGTCAGTTTTCCAAATCACATGACAAGTCGCATCCTGTTGCCAGTAATGGATTCGTTCAAATCTCCACTTTGAAAAAGGATCCTGTAATACTCTTTTCCAATTTCATTGCAGCTTGCATAGACTTCTATCAAATTAAAGTTGCACACCACAATGAAATCGGAGGTGCAAATCGCGCTGAAGTGGTGCGATTTCAAAGCCGCACGGGTGTGAACCAGGGCTAAAGGGGTGTAGACACTGCAACGTTTCTCATTAGAACAGAGTTCACCAGGTGGTCTTGATCTGGGGAATTAACCAAGCGTCCTCACTGCAATCCTCACTGCTTCCGTTCTGAGCTGAGAGGGGGAGGTGGGGGTGAAGACAGCAGATAGATTAGAGCAGGGATCCTCAAACTACGGCCCTCCAGCTGTTGTGGAACTACACATCCCATGAGGCATTGTAAAACTCTGACATTCACAGACATGACTAGGCATGATGGGAATTGTAGTTCCTGAACAACTGGAGGGCCGTAGTTTGAAGACCCATGGATTAGAGCATCTAGCTCTCCATTCTCCATGCTGCCCGTCATAGACATGGCAAAACAGACAACTGATTGTTCCTAATGCCTGGTACACACAATCAAAAAATCGTACAAAAAAATACAGATTTCGAAGCGATCGTACGATAATTGGATTGTTAAAACAGAGCTTTCGAGAGCCGATCAGGACAGTTCACATCCTATAATATTTAATCGGGCATGAAAATATTTTTCGGATGATGCAAGATCGTACGATTTATTTTTAATCAGTACAGCCGTCGTTCGAAAATGACACATGACATCACTTCTGAATTTATTTACGGTTGTAAAAAAAATTCATGACTTTAGTAAACTGATCAGATTTGATCCGAGATTTGCATGCAAAAAAAAAAAAAAAACAACAGGAACGATCATTTGCATGATAATCTCATTGTGTGTACCATGCATAACAAGGAGCCTGCTCCCCTATTAGAAGCTGCATCTTTATGTTTAGAAGAGTGGTGCAAGATTGTGCTTTCACCACTCTTGTTAATCCCCCCACTGAGTGCACATTGGATGGAGTAAAGCATGGGTGCTCAACCTGTGGCCTTCCAGCTGTTGCGGAACTACAAGTCCCATGAGGCATTGCAAAGCTGTCAGTTTGAACGAGCATGACTCCCAAAGGTAGAGGCACAATGGGACTTTCTAGCTCCACAACAGGTGGAGGGCCACAGGTGGAGCACATATAAAGTAAAGGAAAAAGATTGTGCACAGTTTACTTTGAACATATAATTAGCTGAAACTTTAATTTCTGGATTCTTTTTTTTTCACAGAGATAGTTATACCGTATATACTGAAGTATAAGCCGACCCGAATAAAAGCCAAGGCACCCAATTTTACCACAAAAAAATAGGAAAACCTATTGACTCGAGTATAAGACTAGGATGTCCATCTGCATGCCTCAAGGTGTCCATGTGCATGCCTCACTGTGCCCATGACTAGAATGGCGTTTAACATGGGAGTCTATGGAAGTCTATGGAAGGGGTGCCCGGGTTTGAAAAATCAGTGCTCCCCAGCCGTAGGTCACCCAGACAACAAACTTTGCACAAAATATAGAGGAGAAATGGGGCTACATGTGTGCAATGTTCCGGGTCCAGAGAATCTACGACCGGCCGGTATTAAGTCCCCAAATTCATCAGAGAAATTACCGTTTAACATGGGAGTCTATGGAAAGGGGTGCCCGGCTTTGAAAAATCGGTGCTCCCCGGCTGTAGGTACCCGGAACAACAAACTTTGCACACTTGTAGAGGAAGAGGCTTCCAGGAGATCAGGTGCAAAAAGGTGACTCGAGTATAAGCCGAGGGGGGCATTTTTAGCACAAAAAAAAAACGCTGAAAAACTTGGCTTATACTCGAGTATATATACGGTACCTTAAAGTGGGGGTTCACCCAAAACATTTTTTTTAACATTACATGCAGGGGAGTTGTTAGAATGACAATCGGCTTTTTTTTATTAAATCCTTGCTGTACATACCGTTTTAGATGTATATGTTTACCGCGGCTTCCGGGTATAATCTGCGGTACTGGGCCTTCCTAATTGATTGACAGGCTTCCAACCGACGCATACAGCGTGTCACTAGTTGCCGAAAGAAGCCGGACTGCGAGTCGGCTCTATACGCCGCCTGTGCACCGACGTTCGGCTTCTTTCGGCAACTCGTGACGCGCTGTATGCGCCCGTCGGAAGCCTGTCAATCAATTAGGAACGCCCAGTACCGCAGATTATACCCGGAAGCCGTGGTGAACATATACATCTAAAACGGTATGTACGGCAAGGATTAAAAAAAAAAAAAAAAAAAAACAGCCGATTGTCATTCTAACAACTCGCCTGCATGTAATGTTAAAAAAAAATTTGGGGGGTGTACCCCCTCTTTTTTTTTTTTAACAGAAAAGAGGTGAACCCCCTCTTTAATAAGCCAGGATCCAGCAATTTTTTCCTATTTTTTTTTTTACGTATTTTGCTGTGATATGTATGACTCCAACTTGAGATTTTGCTAAAAACGCTTTATTTTCAACTTGTCCCCCACCCAAAAGAGACGGTGTGATAGTGCTAGAAAAGTAGTCGCTGGTATGAATTTGCAGTAACCCTAATGTCAAATATAGAAGTGCGAGTTTATATGGAGATATTAGAGATTCCCAATTCAGAGGCAAGAGGCAGCAGGCCAAAGTTTGAGGACAACTACTCTGTGGAGAGCTCATGTCAAGTAGCCTGGAGACAGTTTGATTGTTCCTGCTGGAAGGATTAGAATTCCTCATGTATGAACAATCTCCAGAGAAAATACGACATTCCCTTTGCCAGCAGCCAAGCTAGTAGCTGCATCCACACACTCTCAGCCAGCACCTCCTAATCTTGTTTAGGAAAAAAAGTCATGGCTCTGGATGTATTAAGATGGGAAGTAAGCAGTAAATCCACAAACCTCCTCAGGGTCTCAGTCTATCAGAGAACACTGCGGGGGGTTTTACTTAATTTAATTTTGACCGAAACACTATCTAGGAACTCTGAAGTGTATCTCAGACCCCCTGCAGGCTCTTGATCAACCTTCAAAGCAATGGAACACAGAGTGCCGTGATAGAAAAAGCCACGAGGATATTAAAAAAAAGAGAAATTCTAGAGTATCCTCTAAAATATTTATTCATAAAATGTGCTTTTATCCCGTTATCACACAGTAATGAAACGTACCAATTCATGTTAGATGACAGATGGGCGTAGAGTATTAGGCCACTATATTATCTTTTTGGTGAAGGTTTGTTGCACAACCATGGACGTTCACATCAACCAAACAACCATATTTGTGTATATAAAGCAGGGACGGTGGAATGCTCAGCATCATTTTGTCATGTGAAAATATAGCAGCAGGCAAGGATCATCTATCTTGGCTAGTAGATTCTTTTTCCAAGCAGGCATGGTCAGTAGAGTTTGGGAAGAGCCTACAGACAAAATTATCCCTAAGTCTATACTGGTTCGGTCTGGCAAACATCACGTGGGGACTTTCTGGGGTTGTCCAAGCACAAGTCAACCCTCCAGGGCAGTGTGCCAAAAATGGAAAAAAGTAGGAAGTTTTTCTTAAAAGCAGTAAAATGCTACGATGGGCTCAGGTCAAATTCCAAGCAATTTATTTTGACAGGCATCAGATTATTTTGGGAGGTGCAGACACAATGGGGGGCATTTACGAAAGGCAAATTTACGAAAGGCACTTTGCACTACAAGTGCACTTGGAAGTGCAGTTGCTGTAAATCTGAGGGGGTAGAATTGAAATGAGGGGAAGCTCTGCTGATTTTATTATCCAATCAGGTGCAAGCTAAAATGCTGTTTTTATTTTCCTTGCATGTCCCCTTCAGATCTACAGCGACTACACTTCCAAGTGCACTTTCAAAGCAAAGCGGATTTGCCTTTAGTAAATAACCCGCAATATTACCATCTAACCTTGTGTAATGCCCAGGAAAAGACACATACACACTTATCTGTATTAGCAATTGGACACGGTTTTCTAACCAATCCTTTAGCCCCCTGGTGCTGAACCTGCATGTGGCTCTTTGGCATATTGTCTATGGCCCCTGTAGACACTAATCTGGGTTTCCCTATTGCCCTCTTATAGCAGTGATTTTTAGCAATGGCATGTAAGGTGTCCAGTCTATAACTGTCTCCGGAAGCATGGCCCCAGTTGCCAACAACTCCTATGGCATGTTCACAATCTCAAGCACCATGTCTGCAGTCTTGTCTCGTATCCTGCCCACTGCTCTGACCAGCTCTTTTATCCTGCCCACCGCCTCTGACCAGCTCTTGTACCCTGCCCACAGTCTCTGACCAGCTCTTGTACCCTGCCCACAGTCTCTGACCAGCTCTTGTATCCTGCCCACAGTCTCTGACCAGCTCTTGTACCCTGCCCACAGCCTCTGACCAGCTCTTGTATCCTGCCCACAGCCTCTGACCAGCTCTTGTATCCTTCCCACAGCCTCTGACCAGCTCTTGTATCCTGCCCACAGCCTCTGACCAGCTCTTGTATCCTGCGCCCACAGTCTCTGACCAGCTCTTGTATCCTGCGCCCACAGTCTCTGACCAGCTCTTGTATCCTGCGCCCACAGTCTCTGACCAGCTCTTGTATCCTGCGCCCACAGTCTCTGACCAGCTCTTGTATCCTGCCCACCGTCTCTGACCAGCTCTTGTATCCTGCCCACAGTCTCTGACCAGCTCTTGTATCCTGCCCACAGTCTCTGACCAGCTCTTGTATCCTGCCCACAGTCTCTGACCAGCTCTTGTATCCTGCCCACAGTCTCTGACCAGCTCTTGTATCCTGCCCACAGTCTCTGACCAGCTCTTGTATCCTGCCCACAGTCTCTGACCAGCTCTTGTATCCTGGCCACAGTCTCTGACCAGCTCTTGTATCCTGGCCACAATCTCTGACCAGCTCTTGTATCCTGCTCACAGTATCTCACTATTTCTTGTATCATGTCCACAGTCTCTCACCATCTTTTTTATTACACCTGCAGTCTCTCACCATCTTGTATATTATGTCCACATAATGATGTCTTGCCATCCTTTTGATCATGTCCACAGTCTTTGACTATATCCCGTTCGCTGTCTCCGACACTGAATATTTAATGAATTTTACGTTCAGTCCTTTGGTGATGTCAGATGCTGCACTTAAGGCCTTCCATATCAAGAAAGTTGACCACCACTTTACACACTTCTCCCGAGTACTCTGGATTGAAGGTGTTGTCAGCTGTCCACAGACATGTAGACATTTAATGTCTAAAACCACAAGCGGTCAAATTTTATTTTACAAATTATGGTCCTTTTTCCAAAATTACAATAATTAACACCTCAGGAGCTCATTATTGCACTCAGAGATCGTCCAACTTGTTGAATGATATTACTGCAAGTGGGTCCCTCTGGTCTTTTTTTCTACAGAGAACTGTCTAGTATGTGCAAGTTAGGTTCGCGCTTTATAACTGAAGGTCTGTATAAAGTTATCTAAACGGAATAGGCGGAGCCGAGTCTTTCCCAAAATGCATCCACTTTTCCAAGCTCTGAAATTAGCAACTAGGATTGGGCTGGCGAACAGGTGAAAGAGCCTAGCATGTCATCTGCTGGCTAGTAGAGTAAAAAATGAAAGAACCAGAAGCATATTTTTTCACTTATGTACTGTGTACTTTCTGAAAATGCCTGGCTTTCATGCCAATTAATTTTAGCCAGAACAAGCGTGCATATCTCGAATTATGACCTCCCGCGGGTGGCGCCGGAAGCCATTCCAGCAAGAACACAGAGCGGTTAGAGCCACTGGCAATAAATCACATGAAAAAACTGATCAGCCTGCCCCACACATAGTGTGAATCGCGGCCAGTCCCTGCTGAATCAGCTGAGAGTTGAACAGTATATGGCCGTCTTTAGTTAGGTAGCGCAACCTTCTTGCTTTCCCTGTATGCAGGGCTAACTTTATGCTTGTATAATAAATATATTCAAATTGGCTTCAGTAGTCAAAATTTTACTGAAACCCATGCGTTTGTGTTTCCCCCGTCACACTTGATCAGTGCTGTGGGCTACAGACTGCAGTGCTTTTCTGTGTTTTCTGATGGCTTCACCTAACCCGCAGTGCCACCAGTAGGCTTCATTACCCTGATGCCCTCCTGGGATCCATTGTGGTCCCCTTCCCTATGTGGTCCATCACCATGGACCTACCTGTGGAGGCTAAACGTGGCCTTACACAGATATTTCAGCTTGGGCTCCCACTCCTGGAACCCCCTACACACAATACAATTTTGTATTGCAGCAATAGGTCCATCCATATGCACACCCCCTGATCACCTTACAAGACGTCATGCGGTGTCGCCCACCCCACCCACCGATGGGGCATTGTAGACCTGCTTCTGATGAAGCGGCCATAGCAGCGAAACCGGTCAAGTCAATTGTCTCCTTATTTTAATCCATGTCTTATTTTATTCTGTATCCAATAAAAATGTTTCTTTATCAATTTTATATTTTGTTTGTACATGCTACATCTTTATTACTAGTACCGGAATAGTCCAACCATGGCCCTACCCCCTCCTTGTTGGTTCTTAAGGTTGGGGACCTTAGAATCAATTTGTCTACATTTCAAAGTCTCCCCACTGTCAGAATACAAGGACACAGCAGGGAGGATTCCCCCCCATCCACATCAAGTGTCTGGGGATGAAGGATGAGGGTCTTTTTTTTTTCTTCTTCAAACAAAAAAACCTGACCCATGTATGGCCAGCTTAGCTCCCAGAACTAACTGAGGTAAGTAAAGATGCTAGATTGTTAGCTTCACTAATGATGGTGTAAAGTGGTCAGTGTATTATGGAAAGCACTACAGAATATTAACACATACAATAAAAAAAATAATGCACACAAAACATACATAAGACATTTTATAGTGTGACAAACCACAGTCATAGTTCAAGCCTATATATTGCATATCGGTAAAATCATAACAATGTAAGCATCTCACTTATAACCGCTGTTTGAACTTTGCCCATTTCCCAGTGGCTCTGCTTTCCTTTTTTGTCAATTAGGTCTTAAATGTCATTGGCTTGAGGCATTAACTAGAAAAACTGCCTTAGGCCAGTTAAGTCTCGGCTAATATCTTGAGTTAGTAGTATAGAGAGGATTGAATATATCCTATATCAAATCATAGCTTTTCTTTCCCTGAAATTGATCCATGACAAGGGCCATCCCAGTAAGACCTAAGCATCGTTGTTCAATAAAAGATATTGGAGAAGAAAAGCTCAATACTTTATAACCCGGCCATCTCCAATAGATCAGAAGCACTGGGTGCACTTGCCAAGGCCAAACAACCTCACACAAATCCCGCTGCTCTGTGTGCATAAACAAAAATGCTTAACACCATACAGTGTGTGTAGGTGTACGTGTGTATAATATATATATACACACACACACACACACACATATAACAAATAAAAGATAGTGATAGACAGATGTGTATATATATATATATATATACATACTTTCTCTATAGAGATATCTGTCTATCACTATGTTTTATTTTTTGTATGTATGTATGTATGTATGTATGTATGTATGTATGTATGTATGTATGTATGTATGTATGTATATATATATATATATACACATACATACATACATACATACATACATACACACTTTCTCTATAGAGATACATATATATATATATATATATATATATATATATGACACACACACAAACACACGGGGGTTGACAAACCCCAGGCACCAGGTCGCATTGGCACCTAGAATTAACGGCCTGGTGCCTGGGCTAGACTGGGGAAGATGTCCCCCCCAACTGGCGGGTGCACGGCCTCAGATGCTGCTTCGGCAAGTAATTGAGGCCACGGCTTTGTGGCCTGCTGGAGCGAGGTGCAACGTTTGCTCTGCTGAATGAGGGCATTGCCATTACATTGCTCACAATACAGGGGAACTGTCACCCTCTTCTAGGGGCCAGGGCTGCTACAAGCAGTTACTGGCCGCGCCGAGGGCTTCCCCTGTGGTGGATTAGGGTAAAATCCCTATTTGATGAGTTAAGCACATTTTTGTTATTAGAACCACAGAAATGTTTTCCCTTTTTCTTTATATTCTTTTTATATCTTTTTATGTGGTGTTATTGTTTTTATATATATATACGCATGTATGAAGTTATGTATGTACCACAATAGTGCTTTATTTTCCTTGAGGATTTTATATCAGATGATGTTTTTAACCACTTTAGCCCCGGGCCTGTTTTTCAGATTCGGTGTTTACGAGACTAAAACATTTTTTTTTGCTATAAAATTACTTAAAACCCCCAAACATTATATATATTTTTTTTCTAACACTCTAGAGAATAAAATGGCAGTCATTGCAATACTTTTTGTTACACCGTATTTGCGCAGCGGTCTTACAAGCGCACTTTTTTTGGAAAAAATTCACTTTTTTAAATAAAAAAATAAGACAACAATAAATTTGGCCCAATTTTTTTACATATTGTGAAAGATAATGTTACGCCGAGTAAAATGATACCCAACATGTCACGCTTAAAAATTGCGCCCGCTCGTGGCATGGCGTCAAACTTTTACCCTTAAAAATCTCGATAGGCGATGTTTAAAAAATTCTACAGGTTGCATTTTTTGAGATACAGAGGAGGTCTAGGGCTAGAATTATTGCTCTCGCTCTAACGATCGCGGCGATACCTCACTTGTGTGGTTTGAACACCGTTTTCATATGCGGGCGCTACTCGCGTATGCGTTCGCTTCTGCGCGCAAGCTCGTCGGGACGGGGCGATTTAAAAAAATTTTTTTTTTGTTTTCGTATTTATTTGTATTAATTTTACCAATTTTTAACACTAAAATAAAAAAAATAAAAAAATTATCACTTTTATTCCTATTACAAGAAATGTAAACATCCCTTGTAATAGAAAAAAGCATGACAGGTCCTCTTAAATATGAGATCTGGGGTCAAAAAGACCTCAGATCTCATATTTAGGCTAAGATGCAAAAAAAAAAAAAAAAATTTTTATATGTCATTTTTCAAATGACATTTAAAAAAAAATGTCTCTTTAAGACGCTGTTTGGAAATGACGTTTGACGTCACTTCCGCCCAGCAGAGCTACGGGGATGGACGAGGGAAATTTTTTTCCCTCACTCGCATCCCCGCTGACCAGACGAGCGCACCCGATCGCCTCCGCCGCTACCGACGGCTCCGGTAAGCGGCGGAGAGCGCGGGAGCGCAGCGGGAGGGGGGGGGGACGCTCGTCCGCTACCGATAACGGCTATCTCGCGGCGATTCCGCCGCGGAGACCGCCATTATCGTTTACCCGACCGCCCACAGAAGAGATGGATATCTCGGTTGTGGCAGCAGCTGCTGCCGTTACCGAGATATCCATCCTCAAAGTGCCGACGTATACCTGCGGTGGGCGGTCGGGAAGTGGTTAAAGTTACAATTCAACATTGGGAAAAAAAAAAAAAGGATTTTTAATAAACAGCTTGCCTGTAAAATCCTTTTCTTGAAGTACATCACGGGACACAGAGCGCATAGCCATTACACTTGGGTTATATGGGTACCTTCAGGTGTGGACACTGGTGTAATCAATTTCACAGGAAGTTTCCTCCCTATATAACCCCCTCCCACTGGGAGTGCTTCAGTTTTGTAGCAAGCAATTCCTCCGAGGTTACACAATGTTCCCCAAAAGAGGGGTGGGAGCTCTGTGTCCCGTGATGTACTTCAAGAAAAGGATTTTACAGGCAAGCTGTTTATTAAAAATCCTTTTTTCTTTATCGTACATCACGGGACACAGAGCGCATAGCCATTACACTTGGGATGTCCTAAAGCAATGCTGTATGAAGGGAGGGAGACCGTAAGGCCAAGAATAGCCAAACAAAAAATTATCAGGAAGTAAAGTAACTCCACCAACAGAAAAAAGGGGGCGTGACCCGGAACAGAGGATTCTATACTGCTGCCCGTAGGACCGCCTGCCCAAATGCTGCGTCCGTACCCTTTGCAACGTCCAACTTATAAAATTTAGTAAACGTATGTACGGAAGACCAGGTTGCCGCCTTGCAAACCTGTGCCATAGAGATCTGATGGTGTGCCGCCCAGGAGGCACTCATGGCCCTCGTAGAATGGGCTTTAACTGATAAGGGAGGTGGAACACGCTTCAGACCATAGGCCTGAAAAATCAGCTGCTTAATCCACCTAGCCAAGGAAGACTTGGCAGCCGGCTGACCCTTCTTGGGGCCATCCGGAAGAACAAAAAGCACATCTGTTTTCCGAATCTTCTCTGTAGCCTTGAGATAGACCCTCATGGCTCGAACCACGTCCAAAGTATGAAGCAGTCTTTCCTCTCTGGACTGGGGAGTAGGAAAGAAGGATGGTAGGACTAGGTCCTGATTCAAGTGAAAACTGGATATGACCTTAGGAAGGAAAGAAGGTTGAGGCCGCAGAACCACTCTGTCCTTATGCAGAATAAGGTATGGCTCCCTGCATGACAAGGCTGCCAGCTCGGAAACCCTTCTGGCCGAAGCCATAGCCACCAAGAAAACCAACATTCGGGTTAGTAGCACAAGAGGGATTTCTGTCAGAGGTTCAAACGGCTGCCTTTGTAAAGCTGACAAGACCAGATTTAAATTCCAGGGGCAGAGGGGAGCTCTAATAGGGGGATTCACATGCAAGACCCCCTGCAAGAAGGTTTTCATAAGCGAATGGGTGGCCAAGGGTCTTTGAAACCATATCGATAAGGCCGACACCTGCCCCTTTAGAGTACTAAGAGCCAACCCTTTGTCAACGCCAACCTGGAGGAATCGCAAGATCCTGTCAATAAAAAACTTTCGAGGATGCCATTTTTGAGACTCGCACCACTCCACATAGGTTCTCCAGACTCTGTAATAAATATTTCTGGAGACCGGTTTCCTAGCCTGAATCAACGTAGATATGACCTGAGCTGAGAGGCCTCTGCCCTTAAGAATTAGGGATTCAGCCGCCAAGCCGTCAAATTTAGCTGCTGTGAAGCAGGGTGGCAGATTGGGCCCTGAGACAGCAGATCTGGGCGCAGGGGGAGCGGCCACGGCGCCCCGACTGACATCTTCACGATGAGTGCGTACCAAGCCCTCCTGGGCCAGGCTGGGGCCACCAGGATCACAGGCCTGCGCTCCACCCTGATCCTCCGTAGAAGGCGGGGAATCATCTGCAGTGGAGGGAACGCATACAGGAGAGAAAACTGGTGCCAAGGGCAAACCAACGCATCGGTCCCGTAGGCCCAGGGATCCCTGGCTCGGGATATGAATTTGTCCAACTTTTTGTTGGATCTCGTTGCCATAATGTCCACATCTGGGACTCTGAATCTTTGGCAAATCTCTTGGAATACCTGGGGGTGAAGAGACCACTCCCCCGGGAGCAACTGTTGACGACTCAAAAAATCTGCTTGAGAATTGTCTATCCCTGGGATGAACACCGCCGAGATGCAGGGTACATGGGCTTCGGCCCATGAGAAAATCAGGTTTACTTCCCTTTGGGCTGCTAGGCTCCTCGTGCCCCCCTGGTGGTTTATGTATGCCACCGCAGTGGCATTGTCGGACTGTATCCTTACTGGCAGACCCTGAAGGGGGAGAGTCCAGGCGATCAGGGCCAGCCGAGCAGCTCTGATCTCTAGGATATTGATGGGAAGCAGTTTTTCTGCCTCCGACCACTGCCCCTGCTGGGTCTGTCCTTCTAGAACTGCCCCCCAACCTGACAGGCTGGCATCCGTGGTTACTATTTTCCACGTGATGGGGCAAAAGGATTTCCCCTTTGACAAATTTTGAGGGACCAGCCACCAAAACAGGCTGCGCCGGACTCCTGGCTGCCTGAAGATATCTGGTATGGATCTGGGCGTAGTGCACTGCCTCGAAGGCGGCCACCATCTTCCCCAGCAGTCGCATACATAGGCGAATAGTCGGCCTCTTCTTGCCTAAGATCACTTGAACTGCTTGAGTTATTGATCTGACCTTTGCTTGAGGTAAAAATATCCTCTGGCAGTCTGTATCTAGCCGAAGGCCTAGATATTCCAACTGCTTTGTGGGTTTCAATATCGATTTTTCTTGGTTCACAATCCACCCGAATTCCTCTAGATGCTGAACTGTGCGAACTACTGCATGATTGAGGCTGGAAGCTGAGCTGTCGATAACCAGAAGATCGTCCAGGTATGCCAGGACCAAAATGCCTTCTGTCCTTAGGACGGCTAGCACCGGGGCTAACACCTTTGTGAATACCCGCGGAGCTGTTGCCAACCCGAAAGGGAGGGCTACGAACTGGTAGTGACGGTGATTTATCATAAAACGAAGAAACTTGTGATGTGCCGGGTAGATCGGCACGTGCAGATACGCATCCTTTATGTCTATAGATGCTAGAAAGTCGTCTTGATGTAGGCTGGCTGCCACCGAACGTATGGACTCCATACGAAAGGTCTGAATCTTTAGAAAGCGATTTAGGCGTTTGAGGTCTAAGATAGGCCTGACGTCGCCATTGGGCTTTGGTATTATGAAGAGGTTGGAGTAGAATCCCAGACCCCATTCCTGGGTTGGTACTTCTACAATTACTCCTTGGAGCAACAGACGATCCAATGCTTTTACAAGAGAGGCCCTCTTTAATGGGTCGCTTGGAAGACTTGACCCCTGAAAATGAGGAGGGGGGACTTCCCGAAACTCTAGCTTGTAGCCCGTGGCTACCACGGACAGTACCCAAGAGTCGGGAATTCTGGCCTTCCACACTTCGGAGAAAAACCGAAGCCTTTCCCCCACCCAAGAGAGTGGGGGCGCCCCTTCATGAATCTGACTTGATGACTGGTTTAACCGGCTTGCGAGACCATGGCCTCTTGCCTGCCGTGGCTTGTCCTTGTGGGCTGTTATTAAATGCTGAACGCCCGGGAGGCCGTCGATAATGACGGGAAGTTGAAGGGGCCGAGCCTGCGAAGGCCTGTCGCTTAAACGCGGGCCCACGCGATCTTTTCTTGACAGGCAAGAAAGAACTTTTACCACTTGATATGGTCTGGATATATTTATCTAGGTCTTCACCGAATAGTCTCCCACCATGAAAGGGAAATCCTGCTAAAAGCCTTTTGCAGGGTGCCTCTGCTGACCAGTTTTTCAGCCACAAAAGGCGACGCATATGAACCAACAGCAGAGATAAACAGGACGCCTGTTGAATGGAGTCCTTAATAGCATCTACTGCAAAGCAGAGAGCCCTTGGGAGGTCAGCCAATTCACAAGCTTGCTGAGCCGGTATGTCCTTTAATATCTGTTTAGTCTGATACTTTAAAGCCTGACAAACAACAATGGCTGCCACCGCTGGCTGAACCACGGCACCTACTGTGGTAAAAGAAGCCTTCAGTAGGGTCTCCAACTTTTTGTCGACTGGATCTTTAAACATCTGGACATTTTCAACCGGACAGGTCAGGGATTTATTTACGCAGGAAATGGCTGCGTCCACGGTAGGGAGTGCCCATTTCTTTGCAAATTCTTCTTCCATAGGATAGAGAATAGTGAACCTTTTAGGAGGGATAAAAATCCTATCAGGTCGAGCCCAATCCTGAAAAATCACGCTCTCCAGAAGGGGGTGAACCGGAAAAGACGCACCACTCAACGGTGCCTTCAAGGAACCTAAAGAGGATACCGCGGGGGCTAATTGTTCTGACACTGGAAGTTTAAAAGCAGTGCGAACCATATCTGTCAGAGACTGGATCCACAGACTCTCTGCTTGAGAAGCCGAAAAAATTTCATCTATAGTGGAACCTTCAATGTCTGAACCGTCGGGACTCTGGTCCGCTTGATCCCCCTGTGGGTCCAATTCCTCCGAAGAGAGGACCTCTGCATCTGAAAACACCAATCTAGGTGACGGGGATCTAGCCCGTTTGCCAGCTGGCAAAGAGCGGGCAATTAAAGCAGTTAACCTTTCCTCTAGCCCACCCAGGGTGGTCGCTAGCATTTCTTCCGTAACGTAAACGGGAATGGGTTGATTGGGGGCCGCCTCTGCCCCTAGCACCCTCAATGGCTCCTGCAACATGCTGTTCGGTGGTCTATCTGGTGAGGGTGGGACCGCTAGAACCTGGCCCAAATCATCTGACCCCGATGGAGACCCCTTTAGTTTTTTGGTACCTTTTGCAGCCTTAGCTGGTCCTGATCCCTTGGGAGCCATTGCACAACCTTGAGACACCCCTAAAGCCAACACCCAACTGTTGTAGCTAGAAGTGAACCATTAATAAGAACAGGCTATGGTAAAAAATTTCCAAATTTTCATACGCCCGAGAAGGCGGCAATACCGAGGAAGGTCCTGTGAGTATTGCCACACCAATGCCCGTTAGCTGGAGCCCAAGGTTGCACCGACTCAGATACTGCCAGATCTAAGGCTGAGTCCCTTTAAGAAAAAAACCTTTTTTTTTTTTTTTTTTCTGGTCAGTATGGAGCTAAGTCCAGACCTGAAGATCCATAAACCACCACTGGGTGTCACTGTTAGCCAGAAATATCTCAGCTGCGCGCTCTGTGTCCTCAGCCTCCTCAGTTTTCAGGAGGGAATGACCAGCCAGGAAATGCTTCGCTGCTTTAATTGAGACCTGACGCTGCTGGCCCGCCCCCCCCACGCACGCTGACGCTGTAAAAGGCGGCGCGCACGCGCGCCCCCCCCCCCCACGCTGAAACCAACATGGAGGAAGCAGAAAGCAGAGGAGAAGCCTGGACCAGCGCTAGCAACCCAACAGACACCAGGCAAGACACTAATCTTTATTGTAGTGCACACATAGAGGAAGCTGTCCCCATAGGCTTCCTAAGAAACAGGAGTTTTGTCAGCATTTCCTCCCTATAGCATGTGGGGCTGCAGTATCATGCTAACAGGCAAATCTGGGGGGAGTAGCAAAATACATATCTTTAAAAGCATACATATACCTACATGTTATCTGGGTAAACATTAGTACATCCCATCCTGCCTCAAAAGACATAGTGGAGATAGTGGCTGATGCACAAGCATACCATTAGCCGACCCAGAACCCCCAGGGGGATACCTACTGTCGAACCAAGTCCCGCAGGTTCCCTCTTACCTGCTCCACGCCGCAGGGTATTGCAAAATGCAAGAGGCCCAACCTTCCCCCATCTCCGTGGGTATTGTCTTGGACCTTCAGGGACCGGGGTCCTGTGTTAAGGAACCCACACACCTGGACCTATATAGCATCCTGGCATCAGTAGCGTTTAGTTCTTGGAAGAAACTAAGGCACTGGAGCCCAGAATCCAGCCCTCCAAGGAGAGGCATTATAGGCAAAACTCCACTCCAGCAGGGCCCGGGTACCGTACACCTTGGCTTTGAAGCACTTCGGACGGATCCGGCTAGCTATCCTGGGTCCCGAGACCTCCGAGGGACAGCTAGACGTGACCAACACCTAAGACACTGGCGAAAAAACTGAAGCACTCCCAGTGGGAGGGGGTTATATAGGGAGGAAACTTCCTGTGAAATTGATTACACCAGTGTCCACACCTGAAGGTACCCATATAACCCAAGTGTAATGGCTATGCGCTCTGTGTCCCGTGATGTACGATAAAGAAATAAAAATAACAGAAATAGTTGCTATCCCCCCCCCCCCCCCACTCGCTCCTGACTCCAGACTCCTCATTCCAAAGAACAAGAGGAAGTCACCCCTCCCCCCTACTGCATTCCTAAATGGACTTCCTTGCCTTTAGGATGATTGAAGGAACTTTGAATTTAGTAACAAGAACTGTTTGTATCTTCTACAGCAGACCCTTGGAGAACTGACTAAGGACCCCTGTGTATGAATTTTGGGACAAACATTTTTTTACATGTGCTCACAAGTGGGCGTATTAGGGGTGAGTGGGAGGGTAAGATGGGTGTGGATATATACAATGTGAGCCAATCTGTGTGCATGTACTTGTCATGTCATGTTCTTAATAAAAAAGGAGCAGTAGAGGCCCTCCCTCTCTCTCTCTCCTCTTTTTGGCAACCAAGTAAAACCAGTCTCCTCTGTCCATTCTTGTTACAGTGAAGAAGTACAGGTTATCCCGTCTTGTGTCAGGAAATCAATTAGTCTCTTTCACCCCTGCCTGCTCTCTCTGCCTGAATTTTTTTTGTGTGAACGGCGCAGGTTTATTCTGTGTTAGACAAGACTCATGCATTTAGAGGTTATAAAAAAAACAAAAAGATAGATCCTTCAGATTTGCCCACTTTGAAGAGCGGTGCTTAACCACTTCAGATCCGCGCTATGGACAAAAGACACCCACAGCCAGCGCGGCTTTTAAGTGCCGGGTTGACGTCTTTGAACGGCATGTTATTGTAATTCCCTGCGAGCGCCACCCAGTGGCGCACAGCGGGGAAAAACAGTGCACGGCGCATCGCTGAGGAGCCAAAGCATGTGCCTGTTGGCCGCGATGTCCGCCGGGTAAACGCGATCGGCGGTGACAGCAGGGACGTGGAGCTCTGTGAGTAAACACAGAGCTCCACATCCCTGTCAGGGAGAGAGGAGACCGATCTGTGTCCCTTGTACATAGGGACACAGCAATCGGTCACCTCCCCCTGTCAGTCCCCTCCCCCACACAGTTAGAACACACCCAGGGAATACATTTAACCCCTTCCTCACCCCCTAGTATTAACCCCTTCAATGGCATTCACATTTATACAGTAATTAGTGCATATTTATAGCACTGGTCGCTGTATAAATGTGAATGGTCCCAAAAATGTGTCAAAAGTGTCCGATGTGTCCGCCGTAATGTCGCAGTCAAGATAAAAATCGCTGATCGCCACCAAAAAATAATTATTTTTACAAAAATACGTAGAAGAATATGTATCGGCCTTAACTGAGAAAAAAATGTGTTTTTTTTTTTTTTTTAAATGGGATATATATATTTTTTTTAATTATCGCCAATTTTTTTGTTTATAGCGCAAAAAATAAAAACCGCAGAGGTGATCTAATACCACCAAAATAAAGCTCTATTTGTGGGGGAAAAAAGGACGTCAGTTTTGTTTGGGAGCCACGCCACATTCGCACGTCGTGCAAATGGCAGTTAAAGCGACGCAGCGCCGGAAGCTGAAATTTTGCCTGGGCACGAAGGGGGTTTATGTGCCCAGTAAGCAAGTGGTTAAGTAAAATAGCAAATGTATAAAAATACTAAATTTCAATATGCATAAAAAAAAAAAAAACACATGTTCACAGTAAAATTATGGTCACCGTTACACAAATATACATTCAAGATGTCAACATAATTGATAAATAGTTGTTGATTTGCAAACACTGTAATCTCTATGCATTTCGCGGGACAACACCTACTTATCCGGAGACAGCCGCAATTGGTTTGTATGTGCATGTGGAAATAAATTGAGTACAACTCAAGACCACATGGAAAAGTTAAAAGAGGACATCAAAATCCCCAATGCTGTGAAAAATAAAAACACAGCAAAATGTTCCATCGAGATCTGAGGGTAGATGGTTGACCAGGAGGCAGGGCAAAATAAAAAAAGAGGGCGACACCCTGCTGCAGAACCCCTTTTAGAAAATGAAAAGGCCTGGGTTGCTGCATGCATCCAGGTGATCACTGCCTATCGCTGTCACAAGAGATGCTTACATTTATTGTGACAGCAATAGTAGTGATCAAAAAAAAAATATATATTTAAAGAAACCATGTAAAAATATACATATATATTGTTTAAAGAGCCCACATCCCACCGTGCTTGCACCCAAAGGTAAACACACGCGTTGGTCCTGTAAGCGTACTTAAACGGCGATCACACCACAAGTGAGGTATTGCCCCGAACATCAGAGTGAGAGCAATAATTCTGGCACCAGACCTCCTCTAACTCCAAACTGGTAACCTGTAAAAGGCTTATAAAGCGTTGCCTATGGAGATTTTTAACCACTCAAGCCCCTTGAAGGTTTACCCCCTTCATGACCAGGCCATTTTTTGCAATGTACATGGCCGACAGAGCCGGAACGTACCTTGTGGCTCACCGGATGATGTGTGCAACCGTTGTAAAACTGGATCCTGACCGAACGGTCCTGCAGACCCAGAGACCACTTGGAGAGACGCAGCCTGATAGCCCGGAGCTACAGGACATTGATTGGCAGACAGGACTCAACCTAAATCCAGCGCCCCTGGGCTGACTGGACACTCCAGAACGCCCCCAGCCAGAGAGGCTGGCATCCGTCGTGACCACTGTCCGATAGCACAGCAGAAATAATTTCCCGGTCCGAAGTACCGGAGATGCCAGCCACCACACTAGAGAGGACCTGACCAGGCGACTCACTCAAATCTGGTACTGCAGAGACAAAGGGCACTTGTCCCAACATGAAAAAAAATCTCTTTCTGCAACACTCGAGTGTGAGAGTGGGCATACGGAAATGCCGTGAAAGAGGCTATCATGGGACCCAGAATTCTTTTGCAAAAGCAAAGCGACGACCACATCTGGGTCGCTAACCGCTGCACCGCAGATTGCAGTGTCTGGAGTTATTCCGTCGGGAGAAAAACTCGCTTCTGAGGAATCCAGGACCAACCCCAGGTATTCCAGTCGCTGAGACGGTACCAACATTGACTTCTGGACATTCAGTAGCCACCCAAATCTTTTGGAGGGGCTGGCAGGTGATGGACCATCATCTCCTAAGTCTGAGCTTAAAGAAGCTCTCAGGAGAAGGTCGTCCAGGTATCCCACAATAGCGATTCCGCGCTGCCTTAGCAGGGCCAGAATAGGAGCGATCACCATTGTGAAAACTCGTAGTGCCGAAGACAGGCCGAAGGGAAGAGCCACAAACTAAAAATGGTCCTCTTCGAGCGCAAAGCGCAGAAATCTCTGGTGTTTTGCGCGTATGGGAATATGCAGGTACGCGTCCTGAGTACCCAAGGACGCCAAAAAGTCCCCCTGATGGAGAGCCACCACTACAGAGCGAACAATTCCATCCTGAATCTTTGCACTTTGACAAATGAGTTAAGTGCCTTGAGGTCCAGGATTGGACGGACCCCTTCCTTTTTTGGGGACTACAAACAGATAGGAGTGAAAACCCCTGAAACCGTTCCCTTGAAGGAACCGGTATATTCACTCCCCTGACCAGCAGATCCTGACCAGCCCCTGACAGGGCCACCCGGCATACCGGAGGAAGCTGGAGGCTGGAACGAAAAATCTGTTGGGTTGGATAGGAGAGAAACTCTATCTTGTAACCTGAGGAAATTACCTCGCAAACCCAGCGGTCGGAAAGAGGGATCTCCACCGGGCCGCGCATCCGCAAAGTCGGCCCCCCACCCGAGTGTCGGGCGGAGGCAGACCTAGATGCAGAAGCAGGCTTGTCCGCAGGCTTATTGGGCTTGCGGTACCAGGTGCGCTTCTGATCTACAGCGGGAGCCTTAGCACCCTGGAAAACGTTTTCCTAAAGCTCCTGGGGGGCGAAAAAAAACGCTTGGGGGAGGTAAAGGAGGGACCCTGCTTATGACGAGGCTCCTTACCCTTCCCAGATTGTGGAAGCAGAGTGCTCTTACCCCCTGTAGCATCTATAATGATGTCATCCAGGGACGCCCCAAAAAAGCTGTGCACCCTTCAAGGGTAAGTCCCCTAAGGACCTTTTAGAGGTTTGGTCCGCAGACCAACACTTTAGCCACACAAGGTGGCATAGTACCACCGCGTAGGCGGAGGCCCTGGAGAGCAAGAGGATCATATCCAGGGCCAATTCACACAGACAAACTACAGGCCCTACACCAACTGGTCAGCCAGGCCCACACAGAGCTCAGGAGCATTATGCGCCTCCAGCTCCTGCAACAGGGACTTTGCCTGCGCAGTAATTGTCTGTGACACTAGAGCACCGGCCAAAACCGGTCTCACTGCCGACCCCACTACTGTGAACATGGAGTGTGCCACAGCCTTAGCTCTCCTATCTGCGGGGTCCATAAAGACAGGAGCCCCTTCTACAGGTAACGTGGTAGACCTGTAGACCTGTAGAAGGGGCTCAGTCCGCACACAGGGGGGTCCGCTGACGGAGGACTTTTTTTTTTTTAAAGTCTTCCTGAAGAGGATAGCGGACCGCAAAGTATTTTGGAACATCAAAAACTTTCTGCGGCCGATCTCATTCCTTGTATAATATTTTGTCCAGGTAAGGAACACAAGGAAACACTTTTGCGGTGCGGGGCGGCGTGTGGAACCCAAAAGGGACCGGCATCTCTGATGTCTCCGCCGTCCTCAAGTTTTTGAGTATCCCGCACCGCAGTGATAAGAGCTCCAACAAAACGCCTTATCAAGCGCTGACCTTGAAGCAGAGTCATCCTCACTGACCGTGTGGGCTAAGCCTGCAACATCTGACATGACAGAACCAGAGCCAGCAGCAGGGTCTGGTTTCGTGTCAGAGCCGTCCCCAGAAGCAGACGCAGGGAGGGGGTTTTTACCCCCCTTCTGGCCGCTTGTCACTTCAATCCTGGAGATTAACGCCTAAGAGACTGCCGTATGGGCTCTATATAGACCGCAGGGGCACTAAGGGTTAACTCAGGCATGGTTGAGGTAATGCCTGTGTTCAGACTCCATGTTGACCCACCGCTATGCCACCCTAGTACTCCCGGCCGCAAAACAGAGCAGGGGACTCCCAGGTAACTCACCACCCGGCCAGGCTGTAGTGCTGCTGAAGCGCTGAGAGTGCTGTCCGCTCTGCGCCATCCCTTCAGGAAGCAATTCGCGGGCTGCAAAATGGCGGCCATACACGTGTTTAAAGCAACAGTGACACAGCAGAAAACACAGCCCAGCGCACACAGCAACTCCAGTACAACAAATTAATAAGAAGGGAGAAGCTGCTGCTACAGGTGAGCACACCTGAGCAATCAATGTCCTCTCAGAAACAGGTGGGTGCTGGCAATGCAGGAGGCAAAAACTTGAAGGCAGGGTATGGACAACCGCACACCAATGAATCTAAAAAAAGTAAACTTTTAATGGTGAAAAAGCAAAAGGCACTACAAAAAATGTATAGTAGCACACAGCAGCACAGCCCCCGTAGTGACAGAGCCCCAGGCGGACCCTCCCCCCCCCCCCCCGTTACAGACAGCCGCCACCCAGCATGGGGAAGGAGGGAGAGGAAAGCAGGGCGGACCCTCATTTGACCTCCCAGGAAAGCACCAGCCATACCACCTTGCCAGAGCAAGGGGCCACTACTTACCCGTCCTGCGACCACCGGCGGGAGGCATTCCGGACAGAACCACGGCATGGCTGTCGGCCAGACACACTGTAACAAAGCCAGAGACCGGTCATATGTGTGCCCTGGAACATGTAGTTCCCGGCCACCCCTGGAGCAACGGGGCATGTCAGAGTGAGGGATATACCCGGGGCCCTGCCCCCTGGGAGGAGCTATACTGAGAAGTGTTTTAACACTTGAAGTGCTGTTTTTTCTGCAGAGTCTCTCCTGGAAGGAAGGATATAATACCCTAAGGTCAATTGCTGCTGTGTCCGTCCATGAACGGAAGAGAAAAAATGTTTTCCTTTACCAAGCCATCAATAATTTCCATAGGCCCCTCTGTAACAGGGCCAAGCAGAAACCAATGTGTACAGACACCACACACAACTCAACAGGTTGCATAGATCCTGCATGTAACTACTATAAACACATGCAATACACGCAGGGAAATGCATAAAAGAAGGACCCCAACTCCATTACTCACAGGGGTATCTTCATTCCAGTGCAATCAGTTGGGCTCATGCGCCCTTTCTATTACAGTAAAAGAACTTACCGGTATCCATCTGCCAGAC